>APFE031039463.1:289659-300475 GCA_000404065.3 Pinus taeda
TGGACAAGGGGGGCTGCCCCCCCCCCCGCTACGCAATCGGCGCAACAAAGGGGGGGCTCCGCCCCCCCTCTAACCCCCCAGTTCACTACGTAGGTTAGTCGTGGAAAGAATATAACACAACCCAACAGTAGTTTCATTTATTTTTGAGGATATTTTTACTCGTTTTGGTGTTCCAAGAGAAATTGTAACAGATCAAGGAACACAATTCACATCCAGATTAGTGCAGAAGCTTGTGGATCAATATAAAATCAAACATCAGAAGTACACTCCTTACCATCCACAAGCTAATGGACAAGTTGAGTCCACAAATAAGGTGATTGAAGAAATCCTCACCAAGAATGTACATCTACACAGAAAGGATTGGGTGGAAAATCTTCCAGAAGCTTTATGGGCCTATAGAACTACATGGAGAAATACTACTGGACATACTCCCTATGAACTTGTTTATGGGAAGCAAGTCTTACTTTCGATAGAGTTCCAGATCTAGACCTATAAGACAACAATCCAGTTAGATCTTGACTTATCAAAAGCACAAAAGCAAAGGATGAGACAACTAAATGAGCTTGATGAAATCAGACAAGAAGCCCTCCAGAGAGCTAGCCCAGTTCAAGAACAGAGATCTAGATGGCATGATAAGTACATTAAAGAAAGGAAACTTCATTGAGGAGATTGGGCATTACTCTTTGATTCAAAGTTCAAGAATTTTCAAGGGAAATTTCAAACCCACTAGCTTGGACCTTATGAATTTGAAAGTGTTCTTGACAATGGTGCAGTTAGAATCAGGACTATTGATGAAGAGAAAATTGCTCTATTAGTAAATGGATATCGACTCAGACTTTACCAGAAGCCATTGACAAAAGAGGAATTTGTTAAAATGTTCCAAGATAATTCAGAACTGAAGATGGTCAAGAAGAATTCTTCTTCTTTTCCACCTTAGAAATTTTTACTCAGTTTTACTTTCTTAAAATATATATATATAAGGGTATAAACATGAAAACCAACATGCTGTTGGTAGGTTTATACAAAGAATTTAGAGTGAAAACAAATTTTTGTTGGCACTTCAAATTTTCCCTTAAAAAAGAAAATAACAAAGTTCCTTTATTGAATTTTTATTCTCAGCTGCAGAATCAACAACTTTCCACAGCTCAGACAAGTTTCTGTAGCTAAGACAAATTTCTGCGGCCTAATAATTTTTTTTGAATCCTACAGGGACACTTAGTGATTTGAATTGAAGGACAACTGACAAAGAAAAGTACCTGCAGGAGATCTAAGAACAAAAAACAAGGTTAGCAAAGTGGATCACATGTATGTACTACTTTAATTTAACAATAGGGATTGATATATTGCATATATGACTAAGAAGACATAGTACTGCCGAAAATTAAAATGAAATCATTACAACTTAAGGGTGATGGTCGCCTAAAAAAAATCATAATCCACCACTTAAAAGTCACGTCACGTCCTCATTTCGAATCCACTGAAGTAATCACCGAATCATCATTTTAAATGCGCTCCAATGGTCTGATTCATTCCTATAACACTTATTATACCCCACCTATTCTTCCACTCCTCTGAACTTTCATAGCCACTCCATCCTTTCACCACTTAGCAAAACCCTACCAACACCATTCTCTTGTCAAGGTAACCAGTATTTGAGGCAACACATCCTCCATAATGGGGATCATTGTTCAAACCGAGTCAGCAGGGAAGAAATTCTTGGAGGGATACCCTCAAACCAAGGAGCTACTGCAAAAGAAATAATGGTTGCAATTCATTGAAAAATTCAATGGTTTTGACAGGGAAGTGACAAAGTGATTTGGATGCTCATTTGATGGAACTGAAGCTGAAATAGGAGACATTAAGATCACCATAACGGAGTCCATGATCGCGGAAGCTACTGAATTACCAAGGAGCGGGGAAAAATGGTTCAAGAACAGGGGAATTAATGAAGAAGATTGGAATTTATTCTTGAAAAATCCAAATATGGACACCATTGTCTTCAAGAAAGGTATTCCCAGCACAACCCTTAAGAGTAAATAGAGGAATTTGTTGCTTATACTTCAAAAATTTATCACTTGTGAGGGTCGGTTTGGGTATATGTATTTTTACCATGTTAGGACGATGATGCATTTTCTTGAAGATCACCAGATGAATCTTCCTTATTTTCTCTTACATAGTCTCAAGAAAATGTCCACAAACGTTCAAATGAGAATTCAGTTTATAGAAAATACCATGTATCATCATGGCTTGATAAAGATATTGGTTGAGTTCCATCTTCAGAGTATAGGGGATAACTAGGAAAGTTTTCTAGTGAGAAACCATTTTGAAGAAAGATCCCCAGAACAAGCTAGCAGTAGTAGGACCCTTAGAGGAAGGAAGAAAACAATAGAAGCAATAAAAGAGCAGGAACCCCAGACTCAACCAAAATTATCAGAAGAAGAGCTGCCCATAGTAGATATTTTGCAGAGAATGAAAAAGGGAAGTCTTAGAAGGAAGAAAGTTAGCAAAAGAGAAAAGGAAATGCCACAAACCATGACCCTTCCTCAAGAAGAAAGATTAGAAACTAAAAGAAGGAAAGTATAGGGATTACAAACCTTGGGACTAAGGAGGAGTACAAGGTTGAGCATAGTGCAACAGGAAGTCTCAAAAGCTACAAAATACATTGATTTTAGGAAAATGAGCCAACTGAAAACCCTAAACGTTCTCCAAAAGAATCACCAAAATCATCACTGAGAGTGTCACCACCACCTTGTAGCTCACCTCGAAGAAGCCCAGTGCATAGTCCTGGTGTTGATCCTATTCAACGAGAGATTTATGACTATATAGAGTCATTGGAAAGAAAAGAGGCAGCAAGTAAAGAAACAATTCAGAGTCCCGGAGAAGGGAGAAATCAGTTAAATGAACCACAAGAACCTTTAGCCTCAAACATTTTAAAGCAAGAGATTTTTAAGTTGGAAACATTGAACAGATATCTCAAGAATGAGAATCAAGCATTGAAGGCACAAAGTGAGATCTAGATTGCAAAAACTGACAATCTCATCCTTCATTTGAGTTTGTGGTACAAAAAGAACAAAAAGCTGAAGAAGGAAAATAGGAAAATGCAAAGAGATTATCAACTTAAAATACAAAATTCTCATGAGAAAACCAAGGATGCCAGTAGCTGCCAGAAAGAAGAAGAAAGTGAAACTTGGAGGAGATGGTCAGAAGGCACAAGTGACTAACAATGATAAAGTGTATGAGGACATACAAAACCTCCAGCATGGGGGAATGTAGAGTCCAAGGATTGTCTTACCTTGACATCCCTTTTTGCCTATATTTCCTCTCTTTTCCTATAATTATCACCTAAATAATGCAATAGACACAAGGTTTTGTTAAAGGTAAGAAATCACATATCTTCTTCTCCATGTTTGTCTATATACCCTATTTTTTTGTTAAAGAATGCATTTGGCTATGAAATTGGTCTGTTTTTGCAGCTAATCCAGATTTCTGCCGCTGCCTCCATTGTTTGCAAGGTTCAGAAACTCCAGCTCAATGAAGAAAGATACGGATGGATAAGGAATGGTCCCCTCGTGGATTCCTTCCCATTTCCTCGAACCAATTCATCAATATGATCGCAAGATATCACGGTCAAACCCAAAAGTCAACTATAAGATTGTCGTCGGGAAAGAATCTGAGGTTCAATGAAATCTTATCGATTTGCTTTCGGAATAGAAAATCGATTGTTTAGTGAAATAGTTCAATTGAAATAAAGATATTTAGGCTTGAAATGATCATATTATTATGCCAAATACTTATTATAAAAACTATGGCCGCATTGTGTTTTGTGTGCGTGTCAGATGATGTAATTTTTTAAAACAGTTTGCTAAGTTTCATTTTGCAAGCAATAGACTTGGTTTTATGTTTGTATGCATTGTGTTGATTGGAGATTGGGGCTAAAGCTAAGGCTTGTTAGGACTTCCACCATTTCATATTATATTCATCTTGCAGATTTCATATTACACATGCAGGTCGATCCCAATATAAATTAAGTTCGATGAAGGCAGTTCTGGTTCGATGAAGGCCAATTCCACAAGGTCGAAGAATATAGGTAGTCTCTCAGGCCGAGTCTCCAGTTGAAGGGCGAAGGTCGATGGAGGTATATGAGAGAAGATATCAGGAGAGAAGCAATTGGGCAGTTCAAAATCGATCATATCTATCGAGTTTGTCCATCGATATAGGATTCATAATCAACCCTTTTTGCTCGATAAAATAGGAGTTGCCAAGGTCTCAAGAGATTTCTTTATCTGTCGGATTGCACTCGGCCATATCTACAGCTGGACTGATTCATGGAGAGCCCCTACGACCAGTAACAAGTCTTTAATCAATTGCACTTAGATTTCTTTCATTACTTGAATACTCTATTTTGTGTGAAGAAATGCAGTATGATGAGTTCTCCAGTGAATTGTTATATGCATAAGCAATTCCCTTTGCTTTATACCTAGTTTAACTCTGCTATTTTATTTTCTTTTTATCTAGTATAGTATGGCTATTTCATTTGCTTTTTATCTAGTGTAGTCCAACTGTGTTTACTTCATAGCTTAGTTGTTGTTCAGAATGTCTTGTTTGGATGAAATTGAATAAGTAAAAGCATGAGAGCCTTCTCCTTAGCAATTGAATTTAGATAGTATTCCTTTACACTTTGATATAATAGATTTCTCTTTCACTTAGTAAATTAGAGCTGCAGCATAAAAATTCAAGGCAAAAATCCAAAACAGTCTAACACAAGTAAAATCTAGAATCACTCTCATATCATCCATAAATTGATTCAATAGAGAATAAATCCTAAGAAATTAGATGATAACTTTAGGGATTGAGACACTAATATAATTAATGACACCATCTCCATACTAACCTTAAGTTTAGATCCTAACAAGAACATAACGACATAAGAAATAAATTCTAGCAGATATAGTGCACTTGTACTTCATCAGTATACCTACCCTGGCTGATAATTTATGATTGACAATTTAAAGAAATTAAATTGGCCAAACAGTAGTCCTAGAATCTCCATGATATCTGATAATGAAGGGTAGAATTGAAGATGCACATCATATCCTTGAAAAAATTTCACACATAAATAAAAGGCAACTTCCACGTGGGAGATTTGTTAATGATATTATAATTCAAACCAATAATGTAGATGACATTGATGGGTTGGAAGAAGATTTTTTAAAATCCCAAGGGAAGTTAAATGTAAGCAAAATGGAAACAAACAGTGAGGTAGGAGTTCTGCCACAATTTTATGGTCTATTTTTCTTTTCATTACTCAAATCAACCCTTCTACTATGGTCAATATTATTTTCAAATGTATGTGCTTGCGATGAAGTTGTCTTGGTTAATTCCTAATTGAGTGATAGAAGTGGAGATTGTAAATCAAATACTATGCATTTAATGGCTTCCAATGACAATAGTATTTTCAGAGAATTTTTTTCGCAGTTTCGAAGATATTTTTGGGGATGCCTTGTTAGCAGGGCTTATGAACCGTTTTGAGTGCAAATTGTCAATGGATGCAACATTTTTCTTATGTTTGATTTTTCTTCTTTCGTTAATGTTTCCTACCTGCGAAATACAAAAATTCTTTCTTGCATCGAAATTTGTGGACAAAAATGGGAGTTGTGACAAGCCTTTTCTATGGAGAAGAGGATCCATCAATTGTTGGAAACACTACAAGGAAAATACCTTCTAGTGGAGGTTTTTAGTGTTATAAAATTGGAAAAATTTATCAAAAAAACATCCACTAAAACATCCGTTTGAGATAACATGTGTTTTAGCAGAGGTTTTAACGGAACTTCATCACAACTGAAAAAATTTAGGTGATTGAATGTACTAGCAGATGTTTTTTTTGTAGTGTCCTTAATGGAACAAGTAGCACCAGTGTGCTACATACATAAAATCATCGAGTTGCATACATAACTAAAAGAATTGAGGCATTGAATGTAAAGAATATTGGGGTGTAATATATACCGCATTGGTGCTAAGAGATAAAATTATTTGGGCGTTATTCTAAGGAATGACACCAGGGCACACAAAAATTAATTGTTGCATCGGTGTTTTTTTTAAACTTGCAGCACCCATGTGACACCCTCCTCCCACATCTACCTAAGAAACCATCCAGCTGAGGTAAACATGCGATGAGAGGCCACTATGGTATCATTCGACCTCCTAAGTCAAGTTAAGAAAGTGGAGCTGATGGAAACACACCATACAAACATTCAACATCAGCTTCAGGACCCTCAGGAACCAATCCAACATTTTAGGCAAATTTCCCTTGGGCCACACTAAACTTTTGGACAACTTAAGCCTTAGTCACTCTCATGCTATAGGCATGATAGTGTCCAGAAACCCAAAGTCACTTTCACAGGCTTGCTTGCCAGTGTCTAAATACTAAATTTGTCAATGATATTCCAGCGTCCCTAGGATTTGAGCCACTTTTTCAGGCCCAGAGCCCAAGTCACTTCCCAGAACTTCATGAGACCTTCAGAATAATAAATTAACATGGAAATGACAGTACTAAAGAAAATGCTTGAATGAAAACTTGACTAGACCCCTACTAGCCATGACAAATAAACTTCCATTCCATCCATTAGGTCATAGATACATTTATCATTCAATTACAAGTAAAAAAATGGTGAAATCCATATATATCTATTGTCATAAAACACATACATAGACAACATAATAGTAGCAGAAATACTCATGAAGGTATAGCCAGACAGACCACATATAATCCATTAAAATGCTCAGAAATACAAAGATAAATAACCTTTCATTAATGATGCAAAATCAAAACCCGGGATGGAACTTCCACATTCCACCTGACCGTATAATGGCTAAGCCAAAACTCTGTTCATCCATTGATCCCCGTGCCATATTCCAAGCATGAAAGTGGGATCTCATAGAACACATCAATCACAAATCATCTAGGGCTTCCAGAGGTCATCCACCTCTACCCATCAAACAATGATTCCACCTCACGGTCATACATCACAAAACCATCATCAGATTGGTCTCCATCCAAGCCTTCCAAGGCTTCCAGAGCGTTTGTCCAACCAAGGCTTTAAAGACTAGTAACTCAACCCATAGCTTATACAGGGCTTCCAGATCATTTTTCCAATGAAGCTTCAAGGACTAGTAACTCAACCCACCAAGGGCTTCTAGAGCATTTGTCCAACGAAGGCTTCCAGGACTAGTAACTCAACCCAAGTTGTTACAGGGCTTCTAGAGCATTTGTCCAACCAGGGCTTCCATGACTATTAACTCAATCCAAACTAAGGAAACATGAGAACCAACCAAAAACAAACAATGAAAGTAAAATCATAATCACCATGGCTATCTAGGAAATGTCAAGGTTAGGCAATCCCACCTCTTCCCATCAAACAATGATTCCACCTTGCGGTCATACATCACAAAACCATCATCGGATTGGTCTCCATCCAAGCCTTCCAAGGCTTCCAGAGCGTTTGTCCAACCAAGGCTTTCAAGACTAGTAACTCAACCCATAGCTTATACAGGGCTTCCAGATCATTTTTCCAATGAAGCTTCAAGGACTAGTAACTCAACCCACTAAGGGCTTCTAGAGCGTTTGTCCAATGAAGGCTTCCAGGACTAGTAACTCAACCTAAGTTGTTACAGGGCTTCTAGATCATTTGTCCAACGAGGGCTTCCATGACTATTAACTCAACCCAAACTAAGGAAACATGAGAACCAACCAAAAACAAACAATGAAAGTAAAATCATAATCACCATGGCTATCTAGGAAATGGAAAGGTTAGGAAATCCACTATCAATCCTGGCCATCTTCCATGCCAATGATATATCACAACCAAAAATCCGCATGCAGATGCGACGTGTGCCAAAACTAGTGAAGGAAACATACATACAACTCAGTACCTGCAAGAAATTATGATGTAGTTGCTGATCCCGATGACTTCTTTCACTTTCCTGTTCTTCATTTGTCTTCTTGCTCAAAGAATATAAGTATGCCACACCCTCCAAGAGTGCTCCCAAAAACCTCTAAGTTTCCAAGAGTATGAGAGAGAGAAAGAATAATGAGAGAGATCTAAAATTGAATTGACAAAAGGTTACCAACTAATCCTCAGAAGCCTTTTTATGAATGATGCCTCTATTTCCTTCATTTTCCTTCATTTTCCTCCTCACGTGCAACCTATACCCTTTCACCTCCCTTTTCTCCTAATTTCCATTATTTTTGTAAATAAATGTGCCAAAAATTCCATTTTGCCTTTCCAAAGCCTTAGCCATTTCCTTTGCCAATTTCCTTAGCCATAAAAAATCACAAGTGATCCCCATCACTAGGACTCTGCCCAACATTTAGCTTGGAATAAGTGTCCCATCATCTATGGTTATTATTTTGCATTTATTTACTTTTATTACATGGAATTTTCACCAGGGTTGTTACAGAACCCTCCCCCTTGGAGGAAAACTATCCTCGGTGTTCAAAAACACATATAACCACAAAACTGTTGTAAGCAATATACACTGTTGATGGAGTTTTATAACTTAGCTCGATATAATATTTACAATTATCAACCTGCTGGGAAGAAAACCAACATGAAACATAACAACATAACATGATAATGACATGACAACCATACCGCTTATTGAATCTTTATAACATAACTCATGGTGGTATTTACATCCATTACATATCTACATAAACCAACATCAACAAACATATATCAAAACATATACCAAATCATATACCAAAATCACACCAAAACACCAAGTCAAAATTGCTTTGCCTCAACCGGAAAACATGGAAGGATACATAGCCCACATCTGATCCTCCATCTCCCATGTTAGGATATTCCAACACATAGAAAATAGTTAAGTATAACTTGGTCTAGTGTAGAGTTAGGTAAAGTGTGTTTCTTTACTATGTACTTTTGTAACTTACAATCTGACGGCCATGATATGTAGTGACCGATGGTTCATTCTCTCCTTGGTATTATCGACACTTGATCCATGGCTTAACACCCGATTGGTCCATGATCTCTATTTAAAGAGCATGGAGGGTCATTTGTAAGGTAACCGTTCATGAGAGAAGCTTATGTAAATTTTCACTTTTATTAATAAATTTCCTGAAGTGGCCGCGTTGGCTTAGGCTGTGCATTGTTTCCCTCTTTGAGGTTTTTAAACACGTCAAGAATACTGGTGTACTAATCTGTGATTTGTTTGTGAGTAGTGTCCTTTGATGTTTTGTCTGAGGAACTTACCCTGTAAATTCCTACATGGTATCAGAGCTATTTGAGGGCCGCATCCGTTGGTGATCCAAATCTGAAGCCGGTAGAACTGCATCTGACTGTCGTTTCCTAGATCTACTGTTTTTGACTGCTTTCGGGCTGAGAGGACTACTCTATTGTGTTAGGAGCATTTGTTCCAGTGAGGAACCCCTTTCATATCATGCGAAAAGGTTTCCAGTAGCCCTAGCAACATCATTTTTAAGATCTAGAGGTATACAATGTTTATTTGTATTTTTTAGTTATTTTCTCTCTGTTTATTTCGGTTTATTTATCTCTTTGTTTTTTATTATTGGATCTATACCTTTCATTTTTGTGTATGCTCTTTGCCCCGTGACTCTATGTGATCTGGGCAAATCAGAAACAAAAAGGAAGGAGTTTTCTCATGCATATGCTCTTTTTCGTTGCGCCTTAGTGTGATCTCGAAAAATCAGAAACATTGAGGAAAATTTTTAGTTTCTGGGTAAAGATAACTTCAAACCATAAGGTTTGTTTTTTGTATGTCTATGTTGGGTTTTGTGGTTTTTGTTTTGTAGGCAAAAAAAGAGATTTCTCAAGCAAGCACACACCCCAAAGCTTCAATGACTACCAAAAAAAAAAAAAAAAACCTTCCTCTTTTCCAAAAATTACTAACCTTTTAAACTAGCTCACTTGGTCTAAAGTTACTTTATGAGAATAGAGGCCTTGGGTTCAAGTTTTTCCTTTTTGTTGAGTTACTTTTTCAAAAAGAACATGTAGCTTATGTTTTAAAGTTACTTTATGTAAAAATGTTCTCACCCATTATAAAAAGTGAGTCACTTATAATTGTAAAGTCTCGTTATCTTTTATTTAAGTTACAATTTAGTTGGTAGCTCATAAAGTACCATTGTAAAAGTGACTTTCACTTATTTATAAAAGTGTCACATAATTTTTTTAAAAGTAAGCTAATTAGATTTATGTTTGGAAAGAGGGGGATTTCTTTTTAAATATAACATTATCATTCATTTCCACACATTCACGCACTTTGTCGGCATCTTCAACAACTTGTCTTCAAAAAGCCCTAACTTCTTCATCAGGAAGCCGTTTTTAGAGCCGTTTTTTTTTAATCGGCCTAATTTTTTGAGATCTTTTCATTGGAGCACTTAGTTTCAACATCTATGGCTTCAGTTTCTATTAAAATGGAAATTCCATGCCAAGTTATTCTTGACAGCACCAACTACTTCCAATCGTGGTCCTACATTGTGGATTTACTTAGAAGTAAAGGTCTTTATAGAATAGCCTCAGGCGAAGAAACCAAACCTCAAGATGAAGATAAGGCAGCTAAATGGGAAAATAGGAAAGATCAAGCTTGTGGGTTGATAGGGATGTCTATTACTCCAGACATTAGATTCCATATCACAGAACTTGATACTCCTAATGAAGCAATGAAACAATTCACTAAAGTTTTTGGAATAAAAAATGAAATTAAAGCGCAACAACTCGAAAATGAGTTGCTTACATTGGACCCCAATAATTTTTCTTCCATTGAAGATTTTTTGTCC
>APFE031039463.1:300495-359899 GCA_000404065.3 Pinus taeda
TTTTTTGTCCAAGTTCAAGGCCCTTAGACTTCTCTTGGAAGGTGTTAAGGTTAAGAAAGAAGATGGTAGCCTTATCTATTCCATTCTTACTAAGTTGGGACTAGCATACTCTGCTTGTTTCCACCTTCCATTCTACTAGAGAAGCCTTTATTTCTCAAGGACAAGACTACAAGTCCCCCTCTTTTGATGCCATTTGTGATTCTTTAATAAGAGAACAAGAAAAGCTCTTATATATTGGTTTTATTAATCTTGGAAACTCTTCTAAGAAAGCCTTAGCCGCCCATCAGCAACCAAATTCAAAGAATCCTAAGAAGCAATATCCTAAAGAGAATAGTCCTAAACTAAACAAGGGTCCTAAGAAATCTTAGCCTCAAAATGAAAAATCATTTCAACAAAATGATAAGGCAAATAAAAACAAAGGGAAGAAGACTGATAGACATTGCCACTTTTGTAATCAAGATGGCCACTTAGAATCCAAATGCTTTAAAAGGATGGAAGCCTTCGAAGTAGCAATAAAGAAGCACAACATCCATTTGGAGCACTCTTTAACTTCAACTTTATCTTTAGGAATAATGGTTGTCAAGAATCTCAGTCTGGTTATGCACTAAATGTATCTTCTTCTTCTTCTCATTCTCATGAGTGTCTCATTGATTCTATAGCTTCTTATCACATGGCCAAAAACAAAGCCATGTCTTCTTCTTTAAATGATTGTAGCACCAAAAATATATATGTTGGTGATGATAGATCTCTTAGTGTTGTAGGGACTGGAACTGTTCATCTAGACAATGGTCAATTCAAGGATGTATTATGTGTTCCAAGCTTATTCTGCAACCTTCTATCTGTATATCAGATAACTCATTCAGGTGAAGGTAAAATCGTTGAATTTTCACTTCACGATGTTGTAATTAAGGACCTAAGAGATCCTAGACAGATTTTAGCTACTAACATTGCTGATGATTCTACAAGGTTGTATAAGTTTAACAAATTTGGGTCATCAAATCTTCTCTCAGTATTTGTTGCTCATAATGATGAAGTGAGCAAACTTTGGCATGAGCGATTTTGTCATTTAAACTATCGCTCCCTTCAGAATCTATGTAAACAAAATTTGGTGACAGGTGTTCCAATGGTATCTTGCAGAGATGATGTTTGTTCTGGATGTGTACTCGGAAAAAATCATCGGGATAGTTTTGAAAAACATGCCTCTTGGCACGCCTCAGCCCCTTTACAACTTGTGCATAGTGATTTATGTGGTCCACTTCTAGTTGTTTCATTCTCTGGCTACAAGTATTTCTTAAATTTCATTGATGATTTCTCTACGCACTTGGGTATACTTCTTAAAACTCAAGAGTGAAGTATTTAACAAATTCTTGGCCTTTAAGGCCTTTGTTGAAAAACAATCTGGACATCAAATTCTTAAGCTAAGATCTGATAATGGCGGAGAATATGTTAAAAACGACTTCATCAACTTTTGCACTGAGAATGGAATTCAAATGCAACATACTGTTCCATATACTCCACAACAAAATGGTGTAGCTGAAAGGAAGAATCACACCTTAAAGGAAATGGCTAATTGTATGCATCAATCTAAAGAACTTAGTCTTAACTATTGGGCAGAAGTAATTAACTATGCAAATTACATAGTAAATCACACTCCTACTAAGGTTTTAAATAATATCACTCTAGAAGAAGAATGGAGCTCAAATAAACCAGATGTAAGTCACTTTCGTGTTTTTGGAAGTGAAGCATGGGACCATATTCCAGATGAGAAACATAAAACTTTAGAACCTAAGAGTGAAAAATGTATTTTTGCTAGATATTCTGAAGATGTCAAAGGATATAGACTTATTCCACTTAAGTCCAAAAATGTTATCATTAGAAGAGATGTAAAGTTTGCTGAAAATATATCGGCCTACGAGCCTAGTTCGGCGGATGTGCCACCTCTTTCTATCCCTTTTACTTCTAAAAATATTTCTTCTTCAGATGATGACAACGAGGATGAAAATCCTCCCCCACCTTCTCAGGATCCTCCTTCAGCTCCTCAGCTTCCAAAATAGTTCCGTGCTACTCGAGATGTAGCAAGTGCTCTTGCCGGTGATCCTACAGATCAACGACGTACACATTCTTAGTTCGATAGAGCCTCTTATTTATTGGCTCAAGCTTCAACGAATTATGATCTTGACACCTTTGCAGAAGCTTAAGGAAATCCAGATTGGGACGGAGCTATGAATGAAGAATATCATTCATTATTGGAAAATGATACATGGGATCTTGTTCCTCTTCAAAAGGGATGAAAACTTGTTAGATGCAAATGGGTTTACAGAACCAAGAATGGACCAGTTGGAAAAGTTGATAAACATAAAGCTCGTCTTGTTGCTAAGGGTTTTTCACAAGTTGAAGGCATTGACTATACAAAAACCTTCTCCCCTATTGCCAAAATGAACTCTATCCACCTTGTTCTTTCCCTTGCCGCCTCTTTCAAATGGGAAGTCCATCAGATGGATGTTAAATCTGCCTTCTTGCATGGGACTTGCATGAAGAAATATATATGGAACAACTTATGGCTTTATACAAATAGACTTCAGTCTTGTATGTTGGCTTAAGAAATCCCTTTATGGTCTCAAGTAAGCCCCTCGGGCTTGGTATGCCAAAATGGATAGCTTTCTTTTAGAAATTGGCTTTTCTAGGTGTCATTCTGACAATACTGTCTACACCAAGAAAGTGGGAAAGTCTCTTATCATTCTTGTTCTTTATGTTGATGATATTATCCTGACTAGCAGTGATCCCAACCTTATAAACCATGTGAAGTCCAGCCTTAAAAAGAAGTTTGAAATGAAAAACTTAGGGCACTTGCATTATTTTCTTGGTCTTCAAGTCTTGCAATCCAAGGAAGGTATTTCCCTTTCCTAGTCCAAGTATGTCTATGATCTTCTACGCCATTTTCACATGGAAGAATGTAAGCCATCCCCTTCTCCCTTTCAGTGTGGAGCCAAAATTTCAGTCACTTGTACTTCCCTTGAAATCGATGCTACCTTATACCGTCAACTTGTAGGAAAACTTTTGTATCTGACCCATACTCATCCTGACCTTTCCTTTGTTGTTGGCCTTATTGCTCAGTTTATGAAAACCCACATGAAAGTCATTGGAAAGAAGCTAAAAGAATACTTCGTTATGTTCGAGGTACAATTTAGTTTGGGATTCATTATAATGCAGAAGCATCTCCTCTATTGGTTGGTTTCACTAATTCCGATTGCGCTGGTGACCCTGATGATCAGAAGTCTACTGCAGGTTATGTGTTCACTCTTGGTTCAGGACCTACTACATGGGCTTGCAAGAAACAAAGTGCCATTTCTCTTTCTTCAGTAGAAGCAGAGTATCGTGGTGTCATAGAAGCTAGTAAGGAATCCCTGTGGCTTCGTTAGATCCTATTAGAGTTTAGCTTTCAGCAACAGCATCCGACTACACTTTGGTGTGATAATCAAAGTGCCATTCAACTATGAAAAGATTCAGTCCAACATCAACGCAGTAAACACATTAAACTGCACATGCACTTCATCAGAAAGCTCATTCATGACCATGTTCTTGAAGTGAAATATTGTTCAACAAATGATCAAGCTGCAAACATCTTTATAAAGGCTCTCACAGAGGTGAAGTTTACTAAACTTCGATTTATCATTGGAGTTCAGGAAGTTTTCACTAAGGGGGGATAGGCTCTATTGCCTCCTTCCTTCTCCTATTGTGTCATATTTGTACATCCCTTAATCCTATCCCAAGTTGTTCTTAAGGGGGGATGTTACGATATTCCGACACGTAGGAAATAGTTAAGTATAACTTGGTCTAGTGTAGAGTTAAGTAAAGTGTGTTTCTTTACTATGTACTTTTGTAACTTATAATCCGACAGTCACAATATGTAGTGATCCGACGGTTCATTCTCTCCTTGGTATTATCGACACTTGATTCGTGGCTTTACACTCGATTGGTCCATGATCTCTATTTAAATAGCATGGAGAGTCATTTGTAGGGTAACCATTCATGAGAGAAGCTTATGTAAATTTTCATTCTTTTATTAATAAATTGCCTAAAGTGGCCGTGTTGGCTCAGGCCGTGGACTGTTTCTCTCTTTGAGGGTTTTAACCAGGTCAAGAATACTAGTGTACTGATCTATGATATGTTTGTGAGCAGTGCCCTTTGATGTTCTGTCTGAGGAACTTACCCTGTAAATTCCTACATCCCATGTAGCTTCATCAGGCCCAAAGTGCTTCCTTTGCACCTTAACATGCTCGATTGCTCAGTTCCGAAGCATGAGCACCTCTTTCTGCAATATACACTAAGGCTCCAGCTAGAATTCTCCATTTGGTTCCACCTGCGATATAGACCATTCAATCACATGATCGACATCTTTAACATATTTCTTAAGAAAGGACACATGGAAAACATTATGGACTTTCATTGTCAGAGGCAGTGCAAGTCGATAGGTTATTGGCCCAATTGATTAGAATGGAAAATGGCATCAGCCCACGGTATTTATCCGCCAATGGTATTGTAAGTGGCATCTACCCATGGTATTCATTCACCCATGGTATTTTCCCATGGTATTGACCTGTGGTATTGTGACATCCACCCATGGTATTCATTCACCCATGGAATTGACTCGTGGTATTTTAATTAAAAAATACTATAATTAACAAGTTGCATTTTGTAAAAGGACAGATTGTCCACCACAATGTAGTCCTTACAGTTATTATCTGTTTTAATAAAATATTCTTTGTGGTTTTGTTTATTGGGCATTCTCTTCTTTTTCTTCTCGCATTTCAATATTTTAGACCTTGGGGGCCTCCCCCCAAGATTCAGATCAGTGGTATCAGAGAAAGTTATGATTCCATGGAAATGAGGGTTTCATGCATATTTTAGTTTCAAATTTTTGCAGCAATATTCAACAAACTTCAGGCACACGCTACGACCTCTACAGAGCACTTTCTTGGGCCAAGGAGGAAGAATTTTTCTTTTTTAATTTTTTTGCAGAATTTTTTTTTTGGCAACGAGTTTGCAGATCAAACCAGTAACATTTGGTGCAATATTTACAAAAAAAATAACATATCTAGATTCCTAACGAAAAAATACCAAAATTAAAAAATAAAAATAAAAATAAAAAATTGGCTGAATCAGAGTCTGGATGAGGGAGATATCGCTAATTTAAAATCAACTATGTTGTAGAATTTTTTCTGATGACAATTGGTGGACGGTGACTCTCTTATAATTGTTTGAAGTTTTTGTGCAGAATTTCAGAAAAATGATTGTAGACCTAAGCTCCTTTTGAAAAATCACACAATTTCAAAAAAATGGGTCGAATTGGAGTTCGGATGTGGGAGATATCACTGATTTAAAATCAACTATTTTTTTAGAGCTTTTGTGACATTGGAAAAATTGAAGTGTGAATATAAGATTCTAGATTGTCTAGATAAGGATTTCCAACACATGGGAAGATTCAAAATGGTCCTTCTGCTTCCAAAAATAGGTTATAATAAATATTCTGAGCTATATTGACCGAGTTATGTCCATTTTAATTCTAGAACAACATTCAGAGCGAGTTCCCATTGGGGACGTGCCCTCCCACCCCATTTTAGTAGGCACTTGCTTCACATTCATTTGTTTCATCATAGCAGCATTTGGCTTGGGTTATTTGGAAATGTGCCCTCCCACCCTAGGCTATGTAGGCACCTTCTACTTCATCAACAACCAATATCACGGTTATGGGTCAACCGCACAAAGTCCTTGTCATCGAAGTTCATTTTCTAGGCCGCACACATTTAGTATCACAATTGGTCACAAGCATTACAGGGTATCTCTATCCTCAGATCTTCGTTTGTCTTGGTTATGGGTCATCCAAAAACCCACACTTCATCGAAGTCCATTTTCTAGGCCGCACACTGTCAGTATCATAGTTCGTCACAAGCATTACAGGGTATCTCTATCCTCAGATCTTCATTCATCATGGTTATGGGTCATCCACAAACCCACACTTCATCGAAGTCCATTTGCTAGGCCGCACATTGTCAGTATCACAGTTGGTCATAAGCATTATAGGGTATCTCCATCCTCAGATCTTCATTCATCATGGTTATGGGTTAACCACATAAAACCCTTCTCTTCAGTGGCTCTTCATATTCAACAAAGGCTTCGCAGGAGGGAACTTCACGCAATGGGGACCATTACTTCTTAAGGAGGGAGGAATGATCCGAATGGAAAATGGCATCAACCCATGGTATTCATCCACCCTTGTTATTCATCCACCCATGGAATTTACCCATGGTATTGTAAGTGGCATCCCACCCATGGTATTGTAAGTGACATCCACCCATGGTATTTCATTCACCCATGGTATTGGCTCGTGGTATTGTGACATCCACCCATAATATTCACTCGCCCATGGAATTGACCCGTGGTATTGTGACATCCACCCATGGTTATTCATTCACCCATGGAATTGACCTGTGGCTAATGTGACATCCACCCGTGGTATTCATTCACCCATGGAATTGACCCGTGGTATTGTGACATCCACCCATGGTATTCATTCACCCATGGAATTGACCCGTGGTATTGTGACATCCACCCATGGTATTCATTCACCCATGGAATTGACCTGTGGTATTTTAATTGAAAAATACTATGATTAACAAGTCGCATTTTGTAAAAGGACAGATTGTCCACCTCAATGTACCAATTTAGTCCTTACAGTTATTATCTATTTCCTTACATTTATTATCTGTTTTAATAAAATATTCTTTGCGGTTTTGTTTATTGGGCATCCTCTTCTTTTTCTTCTTGCATTTCAATCTTTTAGACCTTGGGGGCCTCCCCCCAAGATCCATATCACCAATCCTCTCGATGATACTGAAGGGTCCACAAAACTGTGGTGCCATCTTGACACATGATCCAATCCGCAAGGATCTCTTCTACGGCTTGATGTGCAAGTACACTTGTTCCCCAACCTCGAAATTATTGAAAAACATGTTCCTCTATGTATAGCTTTTCTTCCTATCCTGTGTTGCCTTTAGATTCTTCTTGATCACCTACATTTCTTGTTCCATGTCTGCCAACATATCTGGTCCAATCGACACCGTGTTAACCAGATCACTCCAAATAATAGGAGTATTGAAACTCCCCCATACAATGCCTTGAAAGGATTGATCCTCAAATATTCTTGATACCCATTATTATATGCAAACTCTATTAGTGGAAGATACTCTTCCCACTTTCATTGCTGATGCATCACATACATCCTCAACATGTCGTCCAATATCCTGTTGACCCTCTCTGTCTGTCCATTTGTATGCAATTGATAAGTTATATCGAAGGCCAACTCTATGCCCAAATTTGCAAACAACTCCTTGCAAAAATTGGAAGTGAACTTTGCATCCCTTTTTGACACAATATTATTTGGAACAACATGCAGTCTGACCACATCTATGATGAACACCTATGCTACATCTCTAGCTTAGAATGTAGACTTCACTAGAATGAAATGTGCAACCTTTGTCAACTTATCCACAATAACCATGATGGAATCATTTTGTCTCACTGTCTTCGACAAACCTGTAATGAAGTCCATGGAAATGACCTCCCATTTCCACTATGGAAACTTGATCAGCTGTAGTAGTCCACCTGGGTGTTTACACTTCGCCTTCACACACTGAAAGTTAAAACATCTAGCCACAAACTTTGCTACAACCCTCTTCAGATTCAACCAATAGTAAAATATCTTCACTAAGGTCAGTGTCTTCTGATAACTTGGGTGACTTGAAGAAGGTTTCGCATGAAACTCTCTCAAGATCATGTTCATGAGATCACTCCTATCCAAAACATATATCTGATCTCTGAATCGAACCTGTTAGTGTCGGTATCTTCATCCCTCCATCAGTGATCAAATTTCTCTTTTCACATTCATTTTAGGTGTCCCATCTGATCAGTTGCATTCCATTAGGTCATGGATCAACTGATGGTAGTGGTTCATTATCAAATTTCCATCATGGTCTTTACCTACTGGCCTATTTTCACATGTTCAGGTCATTCACAGTCATTTTTGTTATTACATTTACAAAAGCCATTTTTAGGGTTTTACGTCTCATTAGGTCTAGGGTTTGCCACCATGGTCATTAAAAACTCAATAAATGGTCAACAGGCACATGAGGAGGTCTAATAAGTTCACAAAATCAAAATTTCAATGATGATATACTCAATAAGTGGGTTTTACCACAAAACTCCATTTTGAGGCAAAACAGAGTTTTTATTTTCTATGTACAAAAAATTTATGTAATTTCAATATTTTCTATATGTAATAAGTTCAATGCTGCTGCCCTTGCTCACCTTGCCAACTCCAACCATTGCAGACAAAAACACAATCATCAATGCATCAGTTTACCAAATGATTAAGAAAAATCAGTTTCAATGGAAAAACAGAGCTAAAGACCAAAAGTGACTTTAACATTAGAAAAGTGGGTTTGAGAATAAGTAAAAATTTAAAGTCATTCATATTTAAAGTGAAAGGGGTCTTATTTATCCTTTCATTGAGCAAAAATCCTTTGGAGAGTAAAAAATCACGATTTGGAGCCAAGGAGACAAAAACCCTATTTTTCAAAGCAACTTGGGTTGGTGTTGTGCATCAGAGGATTTCCTGTAGTGTTATTTTGAATGGGCATTACGCATCAAGAGGGTGCTGCACATTGGGCCCAGTGCGCTACGCATCAGTCCAGATCTTCCTAAATTGTTCCAAATCATGCCATAACCCTCAAATTTCCCGCATTTTCATTCTACAAGTAAGTAAACAACATCCTAAAGCTGAATTTGAGTTCAGACTTGTGTTCTTCATGAGTCTTGCATGTTTAAAATGAAACCCTAGCTTCTCTTCATTGTTTGCCATTCTATTGTGAAATTTTCACTCCACCATCACTAAAAGCATCATTAAACCCTTTTCACCTTTCATTACCCTTTCATTACTCTATTTATCCCATTTTCCCATATCCCACTCCCCTAAAACAAATAATTCCCTCACCAAACCCTAAGTCCTTCACTAAACCCTAGTTTCCCAAAACTAATCCCTTCATTCCCCAATTCCATTTCCCAAGAGTAAAATCTCTTCATACTCATCACCATTGTCCTCCTTCATTACCATTTTTCACTATACCTTCATCACATCATCTTCCTAAGACAACACTAAGCATCATGGCAAGAAACAATGACTCAAGCTATGAAGAAGAAACACAAAGTGATAATTCAAGAGAAAGGAATGTACAGCCTAGGAGACCTCACAAGGGTGGGAAAATAATCAGAGAGGAGCCTATTAGCATTGTTGAACTTCTTACTTGTCCCCTTGCCACCACTTGTTTCATATATCAATTCTGTTTTGAGTTTTGTGAGATAGTTGAGAGGGTTAAGTATCATCATGAATTAGCTAGGCAATTTGTCATCAACATGGAGGACAATATGGTACAACTCGCTGGCATCAATTTCACTCTTTCACCAACCATTATTGTAGAAGTAACTAGGATGCCAGATGTGGGGGAAAGATGGAACAAAAGACATAACATCAGAAAACAGAATTATGAACCCTACATTAAAGCCAAATATCATAGTAAATTGAGCAGGGTGTTTCCTTTTAAGTTTTTGGAGGACCAGTATGTTCCACTAATGAAACTCAACATTAAATACTTCACATGTGAGGGAAGGTTCTCTAGACTCTATGCCTATCATATCATATTGCTTATGCACTTTACCAGGGTTAGAATGATGAGTATTCTATACTTCATTTGCAAAAACATAGAGAGGATGACTGTGCTTGCAAAGAGAAAACCATACCCACAACAGCTTAATAACATTTATCACTTTGTTGTCATCAAGATTATTGTTGTGCATTAACTCACTCAGTTGGGAGTGCCATGGGAAACGTTCATTGTCCATGAGATTTTCAAGGGGCCTCAAATTTTTGTAGAACCTCAAGAGGAAGGTCGACCTTCTGGGCAACAAAAAGAGCATGAAAGCAGAACTGAAGAGGCTCACATTCCTATGTTTATAACTTATAAAAAGGGGACAAGAAGACTTTTTGCAGCTGCCAAACGAGTATTATCTCGACCAGGGGTGGAAGGGGTCTCGTTATCTTCACCAAAAAATAGGAAAATGCTATCTTCACTTGGGGGGAAAGGTGCTTTGCCTTCTTCTTCAGTAAAACGGGTACAAGACAGAGGAAAGCAACCATTGCATGATGAAGGGCCTTCTGAAGGCCAAGACAGGGATTTTATTTTGATTAAGGAAGAGGACACTGATTTGGGCTCCCAAAGCTCAAGACTCAAGGATGTGATCATCAAGGAGAAAGAAGCTAAGATCCAAGCCTTATCACTTGACCTTGAGAGGGCTAAATGGATCATTAATTACCTTGAGCAACATAACAAGCAATTGGAAGACAAACAAACAATTATGGAGCTGCAAACCATAAGGGAAAACCGGCAAGTGGAAAAAGAAGGAAAGAGTGAATATCCACCTTGAGAAACTTCTTGATAAGGCTACTAAGGAGAAGAACATGTTCCGTCACATGGCCTATCACTATTTGGCCCAGAACAAAATCTGCAAGACAAGGATAAGAAACCTAAAAGCCAAGTTAAGGAGGGCTTTAAAAAGATAAAATTAGAATCTTGGCTGAATCTTCCTTAGCTCAGCAAAGCAATTGATAAGCTTGCCTCTTTCCAATTTTGAAGCATTTTGGAGATTTTTTTGTCATTTCATAAATTTTAATTGCAAAAAACATAGGAAATTTCCTCTGATGCGCAGTGCCACTGGCATTGTGCATTGAGCTGGTTGGGAATTTTGAAGAATGGCTTATATTTTTGGATTCCTCATGAAAAATTACTAAAACCCAGAAAGTTTCATGAAGTTTGGAGGAGATTTGGGTCACCTAAAGGGAAAAAAACACCTCAAAAATGTCCTCTCTGCCACTTTTTGGACCCAAAGGAAGCAGTCTTGGGAGAACTGATTTTTGAAGGGGCAAATAGACACCAAATCCAACAATTCCACTTTTCCTAGAAAGTAGACAGATAGACCTTTCCAACAAGCCATCTTGGAGCTAAGTTTGTGAATGGGAAGGCCTTCAAACTCATCTTTGAAAAGGCGCTGTGCATCAGGCTAATGGCGCTGTGCATCAGGCAAAATTTGCCAATTTTGCTAAAAAACTCAGATTTTCGCCTAGTTTTCTACCAGTTTGACTTTTTCTTATCTCATGGTCAAATTCATGATGTACTATGATGTAAATTGATGTATTATGATGTAAAAATGATGAAAAATGACTTAAGGAGGTAGATATATCAGTTTTAGGTGGTTTTGAGCTGAATGAATAAGTTTCCATAGTTTTAAAGGCAAGCTGTTCCACTGCCTATTTTTCAGTTCCTAGTTTAGATCTTGTTGAAACAAGTCCTTGACTCATGGATTCGACCCCTGATGGCTAGCATAGGTGGTTTGATGCCTATATATTGTACTTTCTTAGTCATTTGTCAAGGTTGGACTCTTGTGGATGCAATGAGCTACTTTGTACATCACTTCTGCAGTTTGGCAAAGAAATAAACCAGGGTTTTGCAGCATTTTGTGGGATTCTTGTGGTAATGTGAATTAGCATTGTTTTCTTCTCTGTAATTCAATTGATCTTATGTTTATGTGTGCCATCATCTCTCTTATTCTACATAACTAAATGAATCAAGTTTAAAAGGTAGAATCCATTGGTGTTTCAGTGCTCTGCGTTGGGGTTTATTTAGTTTTACATGTTTTCTACTATCTGAAGAGGACTCATGACATTTGTATGCCCTCTCTAGCTCCTCACTAGTCTTTAGACTCACCATTACACTCATTTCAAAGTGCTAAAACACTAGCCTACCTCATCCCACAGAAACCTCTGCAAATCTGTGTTGATTTCCCGAACCCAAAGCTGCCTTCCCCATTTGATCCAGCAACCAACCATTAAAATCAAACAAATTCCTCTGAGAAAACATACCTAGCCTAAAATTAGTATTCATATCAGTCATCTCAAGCCTTCCTTGATATATTTTCATTGAGATTGACAAGGAGAGTGCCCCTAGGTTAAGCGTGGTTTGATGTTACCCTAGACCCACCTTTCTCAACCTGAGGTAGATTTGGGCCCTAACATAGTGGAGAATCCACTAGGGAACGAAAATTTTGTTTTTTTGTTATTGTTGTTTGCTTTATAAACTACAGACAGAGCCTGAAGTTAGCTAGGTAGCCTTCGAATTGCTCTTGCTGTACAAGTGCATAGTAAATGAATACTGCTTTAGTCAATGTCTGGTTTAGTTTATGAACTGAACATATAACTTGCAAGTGTTCTAAACGCCCTTGTGGAAGAATTGAAATCTATTGCCCTGGTACATTAAATAATTCTAGACTTTTGGATGATGAGTTTAGAATTCAGTAGGCTGACAAGATTGTAATGTCAATTTTATTTTTGGGAATAATTCAACACATTGGCTTCTAGATGATACACCAGGGCCAATCTTGATCCTAATCCTCCTCCCATGCAAATCTCATTCCAAGAATTCACTGCCAAGAAAGTCCTGTGATTCCTGTTTTTAGATCTCATTCATGCCCGATTGTTTTTGAATATCTTGAAGATCTCCCATTTGATGAACATTTTGATCTATCTTTGTTTGAAACTAAGTCTGAAAGTGCAGTTGGTGCTACTATTCTAAATCCGGAGTTTGTCCAATATCTTGAAATTGAAAGAGCAAATAGATCAATTGATGCTTATATTCTAAATCTTCAAACTTCAATTGTGGCTACCAATATTTCCAAGTTCTCAGAATCTGCATCTACTACTCTTGGTTCATCCGTTGTTGTGTCTAGTTCAGAAATTCCTACTGAGCCTCCTTTTATTCCCACCATTCCTGTGCAACCCACCATATCTGATCAAAGATCTGCAGTCTCTTCTCCCCCATCAACCCTTCAACACCTCAAACATCAAACATTTCTTCATCCCCTTCGACACCTCATACACCCATCACATTGACTGCTATTGTTGTTCCCACTCCTAATACATCCCCAAGGCCAGTTTTAAATCCACCTTGAGAAATGGCTGCCAGATATGCACCTCTCATTTTGCCACAGAACTTGGATGCTATGCCTGCTGATTACCAAAGTAAAATCCCATTTTTTGATGCTACCCAAGGTATCACAACACAACAACATGTTGATAGGATGAGTGATTTCTTTGATCTCCACGAGATAGATGAAGAGAATGTGACTATGAGATTATTTGTGCAAACTTTCGGAGACGAAGTGCGAAAGTGGTTTAGAGCATTGCCTGCTGGAACTATCAATACATTGGTGGCTCTTCAAAGACAATTTCTAGATCATTGGGAGGTAAAGAAAAATCCACTCCAAATCCTTTCTGAGTATGAAAACATAAAGAGGAATGTTGGTGAAAGTGTCCAGGATTACTGTGTTAGATTCAATACAGTTTATAATGCCATTCTAGCTGATATCAAGCTACCAATGGGGCTGGCTTTGATAAAATTTCCCGATTGCTTTGATCCTGACATGGCATATCAATTGAGAGAAAGAGACCTGACTACATTGGAGGACATGTAGAAAATCGTAGGGAGTGTGGAGGCAAATCTGCTAGATAAGAGAGCTAGGACAAAGACCAAGAAAAAGGTAACCATAAAGGAAGAAGCTTCTTCTCAGATCATTTGCTTCGTAAGCTTGAGAAAATGTTTGATAGATTAACCATTGCAGATAAGCCCGAGACACAGGTCAGAAATCCAAATTTCCGTGGTCAGCAGCAACCACAGTTCAGAATTAAGCAACGGGAGCAAAGAGTGCAAGATCCATTAGCTCAACAGTAGGTCAAAACACCATTACAATATAACTATGTCCATGGCACTGAATAAGAGGATGATGAGACTCCAATAGGAGAGGAGAATCACTTTTTTACACCAGATGGTTTGCCAATTTATATCACCGAAGATGAAGAGTATTCAAAAAGCCCAACTGTATAAAAAGATGAAGATTTTATATTAGCAAATGAAATAGTACTAGAAGAGGAATCAGATGAATATTAGAGGGGATACATGAATGCATTGACAACGCAGCAAAGACAGTATTCACTCAGGAGTAGGGATGTACCAATCAATCCAATTCAGAAATGGAAGGAAGCAACACCACCAAAGAATGATTCTCCAAATGTTCAGAAAAAGGAAAGGAGCTAGCAGATCCTACTTCTAGCAAAGTGCAATCAGCAAATGAAAAGTCAAATCAGCCAAGTGCAACAAAGGAGAAGGCTAAAAAGAAGGATATTCCAGTTAAAGAGGTAGAGAAAACTACGACCTTTAGCTTAGAGAATGTGATTGCTAAGTTAAAAGCGTCAATACCTTTGATTGAATTAATTAAAAATAGCAGTTATAAAGGTCAAGTGTTAAAGATTTTGAATATAGATCCCTTGTCTGATATGGTTAATGTGGAAGATGACCAACCCAAGCTTATCTTTGGTCCTGCATTAGAAGGCCAATCTGAGGATAGTGATGTAGCCCCTTTTTACATCAGCCTTAGATTGCATGATTATGTCTTGCACAACGCCATGTTTGATTCAGGAGCATCTCACAACCTGATGCCAAAGGCAATTATGGAAAAATTGGGTTTGGACATCACTCACAAGTATCATGATATTTATTCCTTTGATTCTGGTAGGGTCAGATGTATTGGTCTCATTAAAGATTTGGTTGTGACTTTAGATCAGATTCCAGAAAAGAATGTTCTTATGGATGTAGTTGTGGCTGACATTCCCCCTCGATTTGGCATGCTTTTATCTAGGTCGTGGGGTGCAAAACTCAAAGGGACATTGCAGTTAGATTTCTCCTATGCTACTATTCCCGTCTTTGGTCAGTTGAGGAAATTATATAGGGAGAAAAAGATGAAGTATATGATCACAAGCAAGGAGAAACCATTGAATCATCCAATTAATTATGTACATACAGATTTAGAATCTTTTGTTCTTTATTCTGACGGTGGTTTCAATGATGTAAATAGTCAATTAGTTGAAGTCGAAGACATACTAGAGATAACAGAAAATTTCAGAGCTGCACTTGATCAAGATAGACAAAGGTTTGAAAATACCGCTGAACAATCAACATTCCGCTAGCAGTAGAAAATTGATGGACAACAGCCAAAGGTAGAAGAGCAGGCAGAATTCCAGCACTTGGAGGAAGAAGCATGTTTATGGAGTATGGAATTTGATGGAGTAATAGGTAAGGAAGGTGTCGTAATTGGTATTTGGATACGCAGCCATGTTTTCTTACCAAATAAAGTCCCGAGTAATGTAAGAGTTTGTTCATATAAGTTGGCTTTTGATTGTTCCAATAATGAAGCCAAATATGAGGCACTAATTGCAGGCTTAAAAATCCTCAAGAATTTGAATGCAAAGAGAATTTCATTTTATGGCTACCCCGAGTTAGTAATCAAACAAGTCAAGGGTGAATACCAAGCCAAACATCCTTGAATGAGGGCTTACCGTAATGCGTTTTAAATATTTTGATGTTGTTTCTAGATTATACTTTGACATGTGTCCCTTGTGTACAAAATGTTATTGCAGATTCCCTTGCTACAGCTGCAAGTAACTTAAAGATCATGATGAATTCAAACAATAAGTTTGAAATTCATGTGAAACATGGCCAACTGTCCCTGATAATCTAAGATATTGGTAGGTGTTTCAGGATGACAAAGAGATTGAAGAATTTTTGCAAATGAAGGCAAATATAAAGGCACTTCTATAGATTGCAAGTAAGATGATGGTGGAACAGACATAGAGGTAAATCAGATGGAAGTTTTGCAACTGAAGGACAATGTCATCCCTAAAGAACTTATACCTTTAGAGGAATTATTTGACCAAGATTATGTAGCCTGGAAGCCAAGCTTAGTGCCAACCGCAAAGGGAGTTGAAGATGTGAATATCGGAACAGCAGAAAATCTAAAGATGGTAAAGTTGGCAAAGGCATTACCTCCCCAAGTAAAGGCAAGATACATTAGTTTATTGTCTTCATTTACTGATGTATTTGCATGGGACTATACAGATTTGAAGGAGTACAATAAAAGTATAATTCAGCACATCATTCCAATCAAGCCAAACCAAAAGCCATTTCGCCAAAAGTTGAGAAGGATAAATCCGAAGTTGCTGCCATCAATTGAGAAAGAGGTGAATCGATTGTACAAGGCTGGTATAATCATTCCAATAATATTTTCAAATTGGATTTCCAATTTGGTGCTCGTGCAGAAGAAGACAGGTGAGATTAGATTGTGCATTGATATCAAAAATTTGAATAAGGTGTCTTTGAAAGATAATTATCCGTTGCCAAAAATGGACCACATACTCCAAAGAGTAGTTGGAGCATCTTGTATGTCGCTGCTCGATGGGTATTCTGGCTACAATCAAATTTGGGTCCATGAGGATGACAGGGACAAAACAGCATTCACCACTTCGTGGGGGACATTCCATTATGCCAAGATGCCATTCGGTTTTAAGAATGCTGGTGAAACATTTCAACGGCCTATGGATATCGCCTTTGCAAATGAGAAAGATGTATTTTTAGTAGTGTGTCTTGATGATTTGACTGTCTTTTCCAATTCAGATGAGGAGCATCTTTACCATCTGAAAACTATTTTTCAACTTTGCATAAAATATGGCATATCACTCAATCCCAAAAAGAGCTTGTTTGCCATGGATGAGGGGAAGCTTCTCGGTCACATAATATCCAAGGAGGGCATGCGCATTGATCCTGCTCGAGTGGAAGCCATTCAGAAAATTGATTTTCCTCGTAGTAAAAAGGAGATCCAAGCATTTAACGGTAAGATGAACTTCTTATGTCTTTTTGTGCCGAACCTAGCTAAACACTTGAGGGAAATTACAAATATGTTGAAGAAAGATAGTGCGTTAAAGTGGACCAAAGAAGCCATGAAGTCTTTCAACTTGGTAAAGTTGGCTCTTTCTTTAGCTCCGATTTTAATCAGCCCAAATTATTCCCAAGATTTCATATTATTTTCATTTGCTTCTGAGCGTACTATGGAAGCAGTTCTAATGCAGAAAAGAGACCAACTTGAAAAGCCAATTTCCTTTTTTAGCAAGACAATAAGAGATGTAGCCTTAAAATATAACATTATTGAGAAGCAAGCTCTTGCCTTAGTGAAAGCTTTGAAAGATTTCTGGGTATATATTTTGCAGTCTCATATTCTTGCTTATGTCCCTAACGCAACCATCAAATATGTTTTGGTACAAACATATCCAGAAGGGAGGCGAGGCAAATGGATCATAGCTTTGTTAGAATATGACTTGGAGATAAAGCCAACAAAGCTCATCAAGGGGCAAGGTCTAGCAAAACTGTTGGCGGAGTCTAATTTGCATGCCTTGGACATAAACCTAATTGCTGCTATGTTCGAAGAAGATGAAGATAGTTCACTTGTTCAGGTATCTGAAATTTTTCTCCATTCTTCTTGGTATTCAAATATTGTATATATGCTCCAGCACCTTTCACTGCCACTGGGGATAGCTAAAAGTAAAAGTAGAAATCTGAAACTAAAGGCTGCTAAATTTTGTATTATGAATAATGCACTTTATTGGAAAGATCCCGGAGGTCTTTTGCTGAATTGTTTGGTTGAGGAGAAAGCAAAATAGGTCATGGATGATTTTCACAAGGGAGACTGTGGAGGTCACCTATTTTGGAAGATGACGACTAATAAATTTTTGAGAGCAGGATACTATTGGCCTACCCTCTTTGCTGATGTTTATAAAACTGTTACAAGTTATCACGAATGCCATATTTTTCAAGGAAGGAGAAAATTGTACCCTCTACCTCTCAAGCCAGTTGAAGTAAGTGCTCCATTTCAGCAGTGGGGCCTAGATTTTATTGAAGAGATTCATCCCACATCTTCAGCTCAACACAAATGGATCTTAACAACGATGGATTATTTTACAAAATGGATTGAGGCGATCCCCATTCGGCAGGCTACAGACGTAGTAATAATTTCGTTTCTTGAAAATAATATTTTGTCACGTTTTGGTTGTCCTAACAAACTGATTACAGATAACACATCAGGCTTCAAGTCCAAGAAGATTATTCATTTTTGTAGCAAATATCAAATTACCTTGGGGCACTCTACTACATACTATCCGCAAGGTAACGGATTTGCTGAATCTTCAAATAAATCATTGGCTAACATCATAAAAAAGTTGTTGGAAACAAACAAAAAGAGCTGGCATAAGAAATTGGTTAATGCACTATGGGTGGATAGAGTAAGTCAGAGGAAGTCAATCGGCATGTCTCTATTCGAAATAGTATATGGCATTGACACGGTGTTCCCGACATCTCTTGCAATCCCAGTTGTAAAACTTCTGCAGGAAGCTGGCAACGAGGAGGATCATTTGCAGCGAAGAATAAGCCAAATGATCCATTTACAGTAGATGAGAGAGGAGGTTTTTCAGAATACCTTCAGGCTACAAGAGAGAATTAAGAAAATCTATGATCGGAAGGCAAAGGCAGATAAGTTTCAGATTGAAGACATAGTGCTAAAGTGGGATGCTAGAAATGAGGACAAAGGAAAGCATGGAAAGTTCGAGAATCTGTGGAAGGGACCATATAGAATTGCTGCATATCGAGGTCAAAATGATTTTATCCTCAAAGAAATGAATGGGGAAGATTGTCTAGGAGGGCCGGTCAATGGTCAGCTGTTGAAATGGTATTATCTTTGAGAAGTTTTCTGCTATCATAATTTGTCATTGTACATACCGTTTTATTTCCTTCATTGCAAAGTGTGTACAGTTTTCATTCATTCAGTTTAGGGCCCGAAGTGAAGGCTATAAAACTGAAGGTCTGACTTTAGTTTTTGGTTATTTAGTGTGGGTTGTTTGAGTCAATTTTCAGTCTTGTAATTGAGTCAGTATTGAGTCAAGATATTGGTTTTAGTTTGTTGAAGTTATTGACTCCATTTTGCCCAATGGAAGAGGCACTGGTCTGCTTTTCTAGATATCTATAGTTCTTGGCACCTCCCAGGAGCTACCATCCCCATTGGAGCCAATGTTAGTGTCGGTACCTTCATCCCTCTATAAGTGATCAAATTTCTCTTTTTGCATGCATTTAGGTGTCCCATCCAATTAGCTACATTCCATTAGGTCATGGATCAACTAATGGTAGTGGTTCATTATCAAATTTCCCTCATGGTCTTTACCTGCTAGCCTATTTTCACATGTTTAGGTCATTTACAGTCATTTTTTTCATTACATTTGCAAAAGCCATTTTTAGGGTTTTAGTTCTCATTAGGTCTAGGGTTTGCCACCATGGTCATCAGAAACTCAATAAACGGTCAACAGGCACATGAGGAGGTCTAATAAGTTCACAAAATCAAAATTTCAATGATGATATACTCAACAAGTGGTTTTTACCTCAAAACTCTATTTTGAGGTAAAATAGAGTTTTTATTTTCTATGTACAAAATTTTTATGTAATTTCAATATTTCATATATGTAATAAGTTCAAAGCTGCCGCCCTTGCTCACCTTGCCAACTCCAGCCACTGCAGACAAAAACACAAGCATCAATGCATTAGTTTACCAAATGATTAAGAAAAGTCAATTTCAATGGAAAAACAGAGCTCAAGACCAAAAGTGACTTTGACATTAGAAAAGTGGGTTTGAGAATAAGTAAAATTTTAAAGTCATTCATATTTAAAGTGAAAGGTGTCTTATTTATCCTTACATTGAGAAAAAATCCTTTAGAGATTCAAAAATCATGATTTGGAGCCAAGGAGACAAAAACCCTATTTTTCAAAGCAACTTGGCATGGCACTATGCATCAGAGGCTTTCCTGCAGTGTTATTTTGAATGGGCGTTGCGCATCAGGAGGGCGCTGCGCATTGGGCCCAGTGTGCTGCACATCAGTCTAGATCTTCCTAAATTGTTCCAAATCATGCCACAAACCTCAAATTTGCTACATTTTCATTCTACAAGTAAGTAAACAACATCCTAAATCTGAATTTGAGTTCACACTTGTGTTCTTCATGAGCCTTGCATGTTTAAAATGAAACCCTAACTTCTCTTCATTGTTTGCCATTCTATTGTGCAATTTTCACTCCACCATCACTAAAAGCATCATTACACCCTTTTCACCCTTTCATTACCCTAAATTACTCTATTTATCCCATTCCCATATCCCACTCCCCTAAAACAAATAGTTCCCTCACCAAACCCTAAATCCTTCACTAAACCCTAGTTTCCCAAAACTAATCCCTTCATTCCCCAATTCCATTTCCCAAGAGTAAAATCTCTTCATACTCATCACCATTGTCCTCCTTAATTACCATATTTCGCTATACCTTCATCACATCATCTTCCTAAGACAATACTAAGCATCATGGCAAGAAACAGTGACTCAAGCTATGAAGAAGAAACACAAAGTGACAGTTCAAGGGAAATGAATGTACAACCTAAGAGACCTCACAAGGGTGGGAAAATAATCAGAGAGGAGCCTATTAGCATTGCTAAACTTCTTGCTTGTCCCCTTGCCACCACTTGTTTTAGATATCAATCTTGCTTTGAGTTTTGTGAGATAGTTGAGACGGTTAAGTATCATCATGAATTAGCTAGGCAATTTTTCATCAACATGGAGGACAATATGGTACAACTTGTTGGCATCAATTTCACTCTTTCACCAACCATTATTGTAGAAGCAACTAGGATGCCAAATGTGGGGGAAAGATGGAACAATAGACAAAATATCAGCAAACAGAACTATGAACCCTACATTAAAGCCAAATATCATAGTAAATTGAGCAGGGTGTTTCCTTTTAAGTTTTTGGAGGACTGGTATGTTCCACTAATGAAACTCATCATTAAATACTTCACATGTGAGGGAAGGTTATCCAGACTCTATGCTTATCATATCAGATTGCTTATGCATTTTACCAGGGTTAGAATCATGAGTATTCCATACTTCATTTGCAAAAACATAGAGAGGATGACTATGCTTGCAAAGAGAAAACCATACCCACAGTAGCTTAATAGATTTTATTACTTTGTTGTCATCAATATTATTGTTGTGAATCAACTCACTCAGTTGGGAGTGCCATGGGAAACCTTCATTGCCCATGGGATTTTCAAGGGGCCTCAAATTTTTGCAGAACCTCAAGAGGAAGGTGGACCTTCCGGGCAACAAAGAGAGCATGAAAGAAGAACTGAAGAGGCTCACATTCCTTTGTTTATAACTTATGAAAAGGGGACAAGAAGACTTTTTGCAGCTGCCAAACGAGTATTATCTCCACCAGGGGTGGAAGGGGTCTCATTCTCTTCACTGGACAACATGAAAATGCTATCTTCACCTGGGGTGAAATGGGCTTTGCCTTCTTCTTTATCAAAATAGGTAGAGGACAGAGGAAAGCAACCATTGCATGATGAAGGGCATTCTGAAGGCCAAGACAAGGATTTTATTTTGATTGAGGAAGAAGACACTGATTTGGGCTCCTAAAGCTCAAGACTCAAGGATGTGATCATAAAGGAGAAAGAAGTTGAGATCCAATCATTATCACTTGACCTTGAGAGGGCTAAATGGATCATTAATTACCTAGAGCAACAAAACAAGCAATTGGAGGACAAACAAACAATTATGGAACTGCAAACCATAAGGGAAAACCGACAAGTGGCAAAAAGAAGGAAAATCACGCTGACTTCACTAAAGCAAGAAATAGAGGCTGACTGAGAATAATGGTTGGAAAGAGGGAATATCCACCTTGAGAAACTTATTTATAAGGCTAATAAGGAGAAGAACATGTTGCGCCACATGGCCTATCACTATTTGGCCCGGAACAAAATCTACAAGACAAGGATAAGAAGCCTAAAAGCCAAGTTAGGGAGAGCTTTAAAAGCCAAAAAGGAGCAAGATAAAATTAGAATATTGGTTGAAGCTTCCTTGGATCAAAAAAGAAATTGATAAGCTTGCCTCTTGCCAATTTTGAAGCATTTTGGAGAACTTTTTGTGATTTCATAAATTTTAATTGCAAAATACAGGAAATTTCCTTTGATGCGCAGCGCCACTGGCATTGCGCATTGAGCTGGCTGGGAATTTTGAAGAATGGCTTACATTTTTTTATTCCTCATGAAAAATGAATAAAATCCAAAAAGTTTCAAGAAGTTTGGAGGAGATATGGGTCACCTAAAGGGAAAAAAGCACCTCAAAAATGCCCTCTCTGCCACTTTTTTGACCCAGAGGAAGCAGTCTTGGGAGAACTGATTTTTGAAGGGGAAAATGGACACTAAATCCAAACATTCCACTTGTCTTAGAAAGTCGACAGATAGACCTTTACAACAAGCCATCTTGGAGCTAATGCGGCGAAGGGGAAGGCCGTCAAACTCAGCTTGGAAACGGTGTTGCGCATCAGGCTAATGGCGCTGCGCATCAGGCAAAAATTTGCCAATTTTTCTAAAAAACTCAGATTTTCGCCTAGTTTTCTACCAGTTTGAGTTTTTCTTCTTTCATGGTCAAATTCATGATGTAATATGATGTAAAAATGATGAAAAATGACTTAAGGAGGTAGATACATCAGTTCTAGGTGGGTTTGAGCTGAATGAATCAGTTTCCATAGTTTTAGAAGCAAGCTCTTCCACTGCCTATTTTTCAGTTCCTAGTTTAGATCTTGTTGAAACAACTCCTTAACTCATGGATTCGACCCCTGATGGCTAGAATAGGTGGTTTGATGCCTATATCTTGTACTTTCTTAGTCATTTTTCAAGGTTGGACTCTTGTGGATGCATTGAGCTACTTTGTACATCACTTCTGTAGTTTGGCAAGGAAATAAACCAGGGTTTTGCAACATTTTGTGGGATTCTTGTGGTAATGTGAATTAGCATTGTTTTCTTCTCTGTAATTCAATTGATGTTATGTTTATGTGTGCCATCATCTCTCTTATTCTGTATAACTAAATGAATCAAGTTTAAAAGGTAGAATCCATTGGTGTTTCAGTGCTCTGCCTTGGGGTATATTTAGTTTTACATGTTTTCTACTACCTGAAGAGGACTCATGACATTTTCATGCCCTCTCCAGCTCCTCACTAGTCTTTAGACTCACCATTACACTCATTTCAAAGTGCTAAAACACTTGCCTACCTCGCCCCACAGAAACCTCTACAAATCTGTGTTGATTTCCCGAACCCAAAGCTGCCTTCCCCATCTGATCCAGAAACCATCCATTAAAATCAAACAAATTCCTCTAAGCAAACATACCTAGCCTAAAATTAGTATTCATATCAGTCGTCTCAAGATTTCCTTGATATATTTTCATTGAGATTGGCAAGGAGAGAGCCCTCTCCTGACCTGGTAGGGCTAGCTACCAGGTTAAGCGTGGTTTGATGTTACCCTGGACCTGCCTTTCTCAGCCTGAGGTAGATTTAGGCCCTAACAGAACCAATACATCTTTCGTAAGACAATAATCCATATCCTGTGCACCTTCACTTGTACCTATACCTGTACCTATACCTAGACCTGTACTTTGCTGCAACCCATGCACAATGTCCATATATCTAACATCATGCTGACTTTCCTACAAGATCATATCTTTTAGATCTGTCCCATAGGAGGTCATAGCTACTAAGTGATTTACCTGTACCTGCCTGCTAAGAGCATCTGCGACTCTGTTCTCTTTACCTTTGATATATCAGATTTTGAAATCAAACTCATTGATCGTAGCCAATCACCAAGCCTACCTACCATTTAGATTCAGTTGGTCAAATAGATATTGCAAACCACTGTGATCACTCATCAATGTAAATCTCCTACCTAGAAGATAACGTCTCCACATCTTGAACACATGTATAATCATTTTTAGCTAAAGATCATGTGTGGGATAGTTATGCTTGTTCTCATTTAGTTTCCACAACTAATAGCATACCACCTGTCCATCCTCCATAAGTACTCCACCAAGTCCTCTCTCATAAGCATCGATGCATACTACAAACTCTTTGTCTAGATCTATAATCTTTAACACTGGTGCATGTGTCAACAACTACTTGAGCTTCTCAAAACTAGCCTCACACTCCTCTGTCCATTTGAACTGATTACCTTTCCTCTGCAGTGATGTGATATGTTAAGAAAACTGTGAGAAGTTCCTAATGAACCTCCTGTAGTAGCCTACCAAGCCCATTAAGGATCTCACCTCATCCACATTCTTAGGAGCTACCCACTCCATGATGGCTCTTATATTTTCAGGATCTACTCTAATGCCTTCCTTGGAGACAACATGCCCCAAGTAGTGTACCTCAATCCGAAATAAACTACACTTACTGAGACTAGCATACGACTGATGCTCTCTCAAAAATCTCAACGCTGCTGCTAAATGCTCAACATGTTCTTCCTCATTTTAGAATAAACCTGTATATCATCAATGAACACATTAACAAACTTATCTAAGTACAGACTTAACAAACTATTCATCAAACACATATGGATAGGTGGTTTGACCACCTACGAAATCCAATGTATGACTGCTCTAGGGTATTCCTCCTAGAAGAACACTCTTACAGAAGAGAAAGATTCATTCAATGGTAAACCAGAGAGAACACAAAGGGTTTCAATAATAACACCAACTGAATGGTTTAGAGCATATGAGAGAGAGAAGGAGGAGTTTTCATAAATGTTCGATTCAAATGGGGAGCCTATGTTCGATGATCCAAAATTCTTCGACACCTATGTTGAGAAATTTCCCATTGGGATGGAAAGGAAGTTTGGATTTTAAGAGCATCTTAAGATTGTCCACTTACTAGATTCCATGCATATATTTAAAAATGTTTCATCTTCTTTATGGAGACACATATCATTTAAAGAAACCGACACATTGGTTGTTAGCAGATATCTTATTTATTTAAAAACTAAAAAGAAACATTGGCCAAGACAAGAAACTATAGGAGAGGTTGGTCCATCTTGGTCTTTCAATGAAGGCGATGTCCCATGGATTTTAAAGAAAGATGATATTTATTTATTAAAGGAAGTATAATGAGTGTGAGGGTGCCTTCTTTATATGGGTCTTTACTACAACGTTTTTTCACCGTGGAAGATCATTTATCGGGGTTTTTTATCAATTCAGAGAGAAATATGGTACATCTGGTTGTTACCCACATGCTAGAGAGGATGCACTAAACATAAGGATTGCGTGCAACAATTTAGTAATTATATTTTATTTTTGTACAATTTTAACTTCATACTTCACCTTTGAATTGTAACACACACACACACACATATTATGTTCATGTTATTAGACACACGACACTATGATTTTTTCACTTTTTTTATAGGTTCATTTATTCCTATCTATGTGGGTATATGGACATCATTTTTGCATGGAGGATGTTGATGATGGATGCATGGCACAAGACTATCAAGTGGAAGTCGAGTTCGACCAATCTAGTCGTGCTAGCCACCATGATCAAAACCTAACGTAGGGGACATTAGGTTACGTTGGAAAGATACAAGAGATCATTCAAGTGGACTTCTCTTCATTCCAATGTGTTATTTTTAGGTGCAAGTGGTGCGACACTTTGATCAGAATAATGTAAAGGATGATCATGATAGTGTGTTCATAACTATCATTTCTAGAAAGATGTAGCATGAAGCTAGGGAGCCTTACACTATCCTAAAACACTACAACCAGGCGTTTTTTAACCCAGATGTGTTCGATAGCGATTGGTGGTTAGTATTAAGACACAACACTAGATCAAAACATATTTTTGAGAACAACAGTGTTATCATGCCAAGCGAGGAAAATAGTTAGTGTGATGACAATGGAGAGTGATATGTACATGTGTTATTTCATCATTTACACTATTGTTGTATGTTTTTGTTGTCATTATTTTTCTAGTTATATTATTTGTTTATTCATCTTGTTGACCTTTTATAATATAATTGGTAAGATTCACAAACGTTTTTACAAATTTTTTTGCAATGGAAACATTTTTACAGTACTTAGAACTAAGTATTTCCAGTTGTGTACATTATCTATGATAAAGGATTCAAGGTCACAACCCTTCTCAAATAGGAACATATCAATGGAACTGAATTTTTGATAGTGATTAAGAGGAATTGGTTTGACTTCCAAATAGACTTGGTGATACATTTTTGTCTCCTATTTAGATTATGTGAAATAAATATATATTTTTTATTTATTATAACTAAATTATTTAAAGTAGAAATGTGTTTATCATTTGAACATGATGTAATATTAGCGAGGAGAAATGTGAAAAACATGAATTTTAGTGACTAAGTGGAAAAAAATAAGATTTTCTCACTTGTTCATTAAGAAATAATCAAATATTTTATTTGTTAAAAGTTAAATCTAATATATTATCATTGTTGTATTATTTGACTCATATTTAGTATTAAAAAAAGTTAAATCTAAACCAATGTAGTAGCAAATAAAGAACCAACTCTACAACTCAGTATGGGAGAGATGTTGTCACGTAACGTTAAATTTTAAAATAGTGAAATAATAATTTAAAATAGTAATAACAAAAGAAATTTATGTTGACCATAATTACAATACTTCAATTTACACCTTAATCTTATATAACTTTATATAGAGATATAAAGAAAGTGAAGGTCAAAAAAAAAAAAAAAAAAATATGAGGAAAGAAATTTAGTGAAGAAAAAATATAATTTACTTTTACTACAGGAAGAATAATTTTTCACATACAAAAAAGAGTAAATTGATATTACATTATAGTTAAACATTCTATGTCCAATTACATGTGATATTTAAAACAACAAAAAATATTTATAAATAAATATTCACTGAACCATAAGAAAATATTTCAATGCCTATAAATAACATAATTTTATAGATACTTTATATAAAGAAAAAGTAAAGTAATTAAAATTGAAAATTTTCTTATATTTTCACTTTAGTGAGAAAGATTGAGAGAATTTTTATTCCATTAATAGTTTCTTTCTAATTCAATGTATGAGGAATATTTGTAAATTTTTCAATGTTTAATATGGATTTGAAATGTAATATTTTACAAAATATTAATAATAAAAATAATTAAATGTAATTTTACAGTCATAGTTTCAACTATACTAAACTTTGTAATTTATAAAAACATCTTTGCATTTTTTTTAAGTAAGTATTTTGCATGCAATTTCATATATAAAAGTTGGATATAAGTTGAACTATAAATAATTTATAAAAAATATTACGTCATAAAAATAAACATCACGATGATAACCATCAAACAATCATAAATATCACCTAAGATACACTTTCAAATTCATTGCCATCATCTAATTATATACACCTCTAGCACATATAAACGTCATTAGCTAGCACACAAATCTAATAATCTAACAGGGCATCATCATCGTGATCACATCTATCAAAACAAAAACATTGTAATCTAACATCATCACCACACACATCCTCAGATTAATATAAACTTCATGTAAAATAATTGTTATCATGCACATGCACATCTATCTGCAAGCACATTAAATGAACATATACACATCAACACCAGAATATAAATTAAGTACATAAACATGAATATATATATATATATATATATATATATATATATATAAACAAGTCAAATAACTACATCAGTTCAACTAAGTGCAATTATATCTGATAAATCAGACGCAGTGTCAGGCTGGCCTATAATAGAAGATGATGGATGGTCAACTACTGCATAATCAATGTCTTTCGAACTCAACTAAGGTGGAGGAAGAGGTGGTTGGTCTTCATGTGTAGAAGATGATGAATGGTCGACAACTACGTATGCGCCGTCAACAAACTCTGGTGAACTCTGAGGTGGAGGAGGAGGTGGCTAGTCTGCTCTATCAAGAGAAATAAGAGGCACATCTTCTAGCTATGAAATCTCATTATTAGGTGACTGAGGAGGTGTACTGCCAAATGGATTACCGACACCTTGACGACCATGATCTGATGGAGTGGTACTACTAAAATTATCATCATTTCTACCCTCATTATCATGATCATGATCATTAACCTGGTCATGATCATCACCACCCTCATTTGATGTATTTGGCGCTACATGATATTGGCCTGCATCCCTCCTTGATGTCAGTACCCTCCTAGCTCTAATGATAAGCCGCATAAGATACACCATCTCCCGTGGACAGTCCTCATACAAGTCCATGAAACTAGGAACTGTGGTGATATCTTGAACCCTCGTAGGGTGGACTCTCGCATCAAATAAAACTTTGGCCAATCTGTTGCAGTATTTCATCCGAACGAACAAACCATCTCTACGGTCCCGAACACCCACAACCCCTTGAGGATTGCCTCACCCTGTTGGGCCTCACCCATCTCCTCTAAAATCAAGTGGGGGAGGAGGCATGTCACCATAAAATGTGCCAATGTCTACAAAATATATAATACAAAAAATAATCAAATAGTTTCATTAAATAATTTAATAAAACAAGTTAAAGAATGTGCTACAATAAATTTAATTATAGTTCATTAAAATAAGAAAAAGAAAATAGATTAATTTAAAGAAAACATTAATATAACCTTTATCATCTTGAGGCTTAACTGCTATGAAGAAGATGTTGGGACACCTTATCCAATCAATCCCTGCATACGAAAATGACAACATGACAAACACGTGGTCATCCTAATTTCCTAGTAGAGTCAGTGCCTAGGGAGAAATCCTGGCTGGGAACTCTAACAAGCCCCTCTAGGGAATCATCTGCCCCCACATGCACATCCAGACTGCAATGATCAGCCTAAGAGAGTGATGGTCAAATGTAGGCCTCGTCTCTAGAAACCTCTAAAAAAAATAAGCAAAAAAACTCAAAAGTGAAAGGGAAGGTCTCCCTCCCATGTATCAATGCACAACATCTATTTAAAGACATGCAAAACTGCCTCAAAAATATGGCAAACCATATGATGAAACGTGGCATCTGAATCAAAGAATCAACATAATACAAAAGAGGGAAACTAAGTCACTGCCCATCACTACTAGAGTGTGCAATAGTCATGACTAATAATGGGAGGAACCTAACCTCCTCTACAACAAAAGAAGAAATCTTTAGTTGTCCACCACAGACATGAAAATCTAATAAATGGATTGTATGATGCACAACATATCTTTGAGTGTATTCAAGTTGGCTCTTAGTTGCAACACCATGGAGGACATGAGGAAATTGGGGAAAATCCTCCCCTCTCCTAGATAGGCCAGTGATAAAGTATATGTCCTCCTCAACAAGCCTATACCACGTCGTATGAATGACATGGAAATCCTGCTCCTGGGCAATCCATCGGCGGATCAGATGCGCCAATAAAATAGAGTGCGCCATTAGGTATGTAGCCTCCTCATAGTACTTGAGAAGGCCTACATTAATTAAGAGCGCTTGGGTCCCTGCAATAATAGGGCGAGGGTATAAATCCCTCTCCCTCTCTTTGGCCTGCCATGTTCAGACTATATTGTAAGGGTCGCCTGCTGTTCTTACTCCTGTTGTTGCTCCCTCTGTGGACATCTCTACTACATGATTGATATATAAAATACATCAACTTCATAAATAAAATACATTTTTTTAATTAAATGAAACATGTATTTATAAATATGGAAACATGTAACACCCTCCTCCCACATCTACTCAAATAACTAGCCAACCGGAGTAAACATGTGATGAGAATTTACTCTGATATGATTCGACCTACTAAGTCACCTAAAGGAAGTGGAATCGACAAAAACACACCATATAAACCTTCCACATCAGCAACAGGACTCCCAGGAACCATCACAACCTCTTAGGTAACCAGCCCCTAGGTCCCACTAAGTTTTTATACGAATTAACCCTCGTACGCTCCCATGATATGGGCATGCATGCCTCCAGAAGGCTCTGGACGCTCCCACAACATGGTATGCTAACATCCAAAGACTTTTCTACTCAGTGTTGTGCCTGCGTTCCCAGGATTTGAGCCATATTTTCTAGCCCAGAGCCCAGGTCACTGCCCAGAACTAAATGACACATTCAGAACAGAAATATAACAATGGAATGATCATACAAATGAAATTACTGGAACAAGGGATTAACTGGACCGCTACTAGCCATGACAGGAATTTCTTCAAACATATCATAAATATGTAATCTACAAGTGTAACCAATAGATCTAAGCATATGGATCTCATACTCATCCGAGAATCGCTAAGAAGCATCGATGCCTCAACACATTAGTTGCAGTTTCATCCATTAGGCCATAGATACATTGTTGATTCATTTAGAATTAAAAACATGATGAGAGCCATACATAGCCACTTTCATAATACATGTTCATAACCAACATAATAGAAATAAAAATACCAAGGAAACAACAATTATATAATCCACATATAAACTAGTACAATGCTCCTGAAATAAAAAGGAGAAATAACCTCATATTAATTTGTGGGACTTCCATGAGCCACCTGACTGTAGACATGGCTGAGAAAATCATCTCTTCATTCAGTCACCCTCGTGCCATATTCCAAGCATGAATGTGGGATCTCATAAAACACATCAATCAAAAACCATCTAGGGCTTCCAGAGGCCAACCACCTCAACCCATCAAACAATGGTTCCACCTCACAGTTGGACATCACGAAACCATCATAATATTGGTATCTACCCAAGCCTTCGAGGGCTCTAGATCGTTTGTTCCAACCAAGGCTTCCGAGACTAGTAACTCAACCCAAAACTTATACAGGGATCCAAAGCGATTGTCCAACCAAGGCTCCAGGACTAGTAACTTAACCCACCAAGGGCTCCAGAGCATTTATCCAACCAAAACTCCAAGACTAGTAACTCAACCAAATTTGTTACAAGGCTCTAGAGTGTTTGTCCAACCAAGGATCCAAGAACTAGTAACTCAACCCAAGCTAAAGGAAACATGAGAACCAACTAGAAAAACAAAGAAGTAAACCCACAACACCATGGCAATCTAGGAAATGGAAAGGCTAGGAAAATCCACTGTCAATCTAGGCAATCCTCCATGCCAATGACAGATCATGGCCAATAAACCACATGCATATGCCATGCATGCCAAAACTAGTGAGCAAAACATACTTGCAACTCATTACCTACAAGAAAAACTCTTTGTAGCTACTAATCCCAATGCACTCTTGTGCTTTCCTGCTCTTCCTTTTCCTTTTTGCTCCAAAACTCCAAGTATGCCACACTCTCCAAGAGTGCTCCAATAAACTCTAAGTGTCAAAGATTATGAGAGAGAGAGAATAAAGAGAGAGCTCCAAAAGTGAATTGAAAAAAGTTTGTGAACTAATCCTCAAAGGAATTTTTATTAATGAGGCCTCTATTTTCTTCATTTTCCATTATTTTCCTTCATTTTCCTCCTCACATGCAACCTGTGACCTTTCACCTCCCTTTTCTCCTCCATTTCCATTATTTTCATAAATAAATATGCCAAAATGTCATTTTTCCTTTCCAAAGCCTTTGCCATTGCCTTTGCCAATTTCCTTAGCCATTAATTAATCACCAGTGATCTCCATCACTATGTGTTTCCCCAACATTCATCTTGGAATAAGTGTCCCATCAACGGTGGTTATTATTTTTACTTTATTAACTTTTATTACATGGAATTTTCACTAGGGCTATTACAAATCCCCCCCCCTTGGGGGAACACTATCCTCAGTGTTCAACAACACCTACAACCACAAGACTGTTATAAGCAAAACATACTACCCATGGAGCTTTATAACCTAGCTCATTGCAATATTTACAATGATCATCTTATTGAGAAGAAAACCAACATAACAACATAACAAGTATAACATCATAATGACATGACACCCATACCTCTTATTGGAGCTTTATAACATAGTTCATGGTGGTATTTACATCCATATACATATGTACATATACCAAACATCACCAAAACATATACCAAAGACATATACCAAAAATTATGCTCAACAAATGAATAAGGAAGGATACATAGCCCGCATCTGATCCACCATCTCCCATGTAGCTTCATCGGGCCCAAAGTGCTTCAATTGCACTTTAACTTGCTTGATTGCTCGATTCTAGAGCATGAGCATCTTTCTCTACAAAATGCACTGAGGTTCTGACTCGAATTCTCCTTCTAGACCCACTTGCAATACAGACCAATCAATCACATAATTAGCATCTTTAACATACTTATCAAGCAATGACACATGGAAAACATCATGGAATTTCACGTTAGGGGCAATGAAAGTCGATAGGCTACTGGCTCAATCCTCTCAATAACCCTGAAAGGTCCACAAAACTGGGGTGCCAGCCTGGCACATGATCCAATCCGTAAGGATCTCTTCTTCAGTTTGATGTGCAAATACACTTTTTGCCCATCCTGGAACTCCTTGAACAACCTATTACAATATACATAGATCTTCTGCCTATCTTGTGTTACTTTCAAATTCTTCTTGATTACCTACATTTCCCACTCCATGTCTACCAACATGTTCGGTCCAATCAACACCCTGATAACTGGATCGCTCCAACTAATGGGAGTATTACAACTCTGCCCATACAATGCCTCAAACAGACTCATCCTCAAGGATTCTTGATACCCATTTTTATAAGCAAACTCTACCAGTGGAAGGTACTCTTCCCACTTTCACTTTTTGATGCATAATGTACATCCTCAACATGCCCTCCAATATCTTGTTGACCCTCTTTATCTAGACATAGGTATGTGGATGATAAGGTTTATTCAAGGCCAACTTTGTGCCTAAACCTGCCAATAACTCCTTCAAAAATTTGGAAGTGAACTTTGCATCCTTGTCTAACACAATATTCTTCAGAACTCCATGAAATTTGGCCACATCTCTAATGAATACCTGTGCTACATTACTCACTGAGAATGTGGACTTCACTGGAATGAAGTGTGTTACCTTTGTTAACCTGTCCACCACTACCATGATGGAATCATGATGTCTCACTATCCTCGGAAAACCTATGATAAAGTCCATGGAAATGAACTCCAATTTCCACTCTGGAATCAGAATTAGCTGTAGCAGTCCACCTAGATGCTTACACTCTTCCTTTACCTACTGCAATCCAAGAACCTAGCCACAAACTCTACTATATTTCTCTTCAAATTTGGTCAATAATAGAATTTCCTCATTGTTGTTAGCATCTTATGATAACTTGGGTGACCGGAATATGATTTTGCATGAAACTCCATCAAGATCACCTTCTTGATCTCATTATTATCTGGCACATATATCCTGTCTCTAAATCTAACTGATCCATCTATCATGAGACAGTAGTCCACATCTTGTGCACCTACATATATACCTATACCTATAGCACTACTTGTACCTGTACCACCACCTGTACCTGTACCTATGCCACTACATGTACCACTACCTATACATATACCTGTACTCTACTGCAACTTGTGCACAATATCCATATACCTGATATCCTACTAACTTTCCTGCAAGATCCTATCCTGTAAGTCTATCCCATAGGAGCTCATAGTTGCTATGTGATTTACCTGTCTCTGCCTACTAAGAGAATCTTCCACCATGTTCTCTTTACCTTTGATATACATGATCTCAAAGTTGAATTCACTGGTCATGGCCAACCACAGAGCTTTCCTTCCATTTAGAATCGATTGGTCAAATAGATACCACAAACCACTATGATCACTCATTAATAAAAACCTCATGCCCAAAATATAGTACCTCCATATCTTTATTGCATGTATGATCACTGCCAACTCAAGATCATGTATCAAGTAGTTATTCTTGTGCTCATTCAGCTTTCGTGACTCATAGCATACCACTTGTCCATCCTATATAAAGAATCCACCAAGTTCTCTCTTGCAAGCATCCGTATATACTACAAACTCTTTATTCGGATCTACAATATTTAGCACTGGTGCATGTGTCAACAACTACATGAGTTGCTCAAAACTAGCCACACACTGCTCTATCCATTCAAAATTCTTGCCTTACCTCTACAATGATGTGATAGGATAAGTGATCTATGAGAAGTTCCTAATGAACCTCCTATAATAACCTACTAACCCCATAAAATATCTCACCTCATCCACATTCCTGGGAGCTTCCCACTCCATGATATCTCTTACCTTTTCTGGATCCACTACTATGCCCTCCTTGGAGACAACATGTCTCAAGTAATTTACCTCAGTCTGAAAGAAATTGCACTTGCTGCGCTTAGCATACAACTGATGCTCTCTCAAAAATATCAACACTACTACTAAATGCTGGACATGTTATTCATTTTTAGAATATACCAATATATCATCAATGAACACAATAACAAACTTGTCCAAATATGAACAAAACACACTATTCATAAAGCACATAAATGTAGCTGGAGCATTAGTTAAACTGAATTGAACTACAACAAACTCATATTGCCGATACCTAGTCCGGAAATTTGTCTTGCAAATGTCTTCTTCCTTGATGCGTACCTGATGGTATCCTGATCTCAAGTTGATTTTCAAGAACATTGCTGCTACCTTCAACTGATCTAATAAGTCATCAACCCTTGGTAACATATACCTGTTCTTGATGGTCACTTTGTTCAACTTCATGTAGTCAACACATAGCCTGAGATTACCATCCTTCTTCACAAATAATACTGGTGTGCCCCATGGTGATACACTTGGACTAATGTATCCCTTGTCTAACATTTCCCTCAACTACAACTTCAAATCTACCAAATCGAGTGTACTCATCCTGTAAGGTGCCTTTGATGTCAAAGCTATCCCTAGCACCAACTCAATAGAAAAGTCTACTTCCTTGTGAGGTGGTAACTCTGAAATATCTACAGGAAATGCATCCTGAAACTATTATAGAACTGGGTACCTAATGAAAACATCTGCATCCTCAACTTCCTTACCTTTTTCACTAGAAATGTGCACTGCAAAAAACACACACCCTCACCTGCGACTACGCTTTGCCTGCAAAGTTGTCACCATTATAACTAATGTTTCTTTCTTCTTACCTCACAAAACTCTTTGTTCCCCATTGTCATCCAAGCACTCAATGGATTTGTCATAACAATCCACCTTGGTTCTATGTAGGTACAACCAATCCATGCCCAACAACATATTGTATCATCCCAACGGTAATAAATTCAAATATGTTGAAGCATGCATACCATTCAAATCAAATGTACAAGCTCTTCCCCGATGATGAACTAACTTCTTTGTACCTGTAGCCAAATGCACTAACCAAGACTCTACATGCACTTCTTTATTCAAACCACACTTATCTACCAGGTCAGCATTAACATAGCTATAATTAGATCGAGGGTCAATCAAAATAGGAAAAACTTGATCACAAATCTTACCGTCCATCTCGATGCCTAGTGATCTGCCTACTTGTTATCCAGCGTTGCATAAATCCTAGGAATACTATGACAAGCATCTCCCATAGTTTGTGCCTCCTCAGCACTGTAGATATGCGATATACCACCCTGATATTTTGGACAAGCTCTCCTATGATGATCTCCTCCACAAATCCAACACCTCATAGGCTCCTTATTCTTCTCCTTAGATCAAAGTCCCTATCCTCTGTCAGATGCACTGAACTTCTTAGATGGCACTGCATTCTCTTTATTACCTGCACCGTAAGGTTTTGCTCGCTTCTTGTCTTATTTTTGTTTATTCTTATCATTTCCCTTCCAGTCTTTCCTAGTCTCTGATCTGTGTTTCGATTGTTCATAGAAATTATTTAGCTTCCGGATGGAATCCTCCAATGATCTAGGTTCACCGAACTCAACCTAATCTTTGAATGTAATTAGTAATCCACTAATGAACCTCTAAATCTTGGACTTATCCTCCTTGTGGTAAGGCACATACCTCAGTAGCTCCAAGAACCTGTTAGTGTACTCCTCATCTGTCATTGATCTCATAATTAGCTCATAGAATTCTTTTTCCCTGCCATCAAAGTATCTCTCTGATAGGTAATTATTTCATAATAGCCTCTCGAACTCACTCCAAGTCAAGTCCTCTTCATGAATAACTCTGACATTCTTTACATCTTCCCACCAAATAACTTCTTTACCTTTGAGACTGAATGTAGCTATTATGGCTTTCATTTTCTCTAAATAATCATGCAACTTGAAGAAATTACTCATACCAAGAAACCATGCCTTTTCATCATGTGATTTCTTCATCTCTCCATCAAATGTAGGTGGCTTTGATTTCTTAAGCTCATACGACAAATTTCCCCTATCACTCCTCCTGTAAGTATGATAGCGATGATGATCATAGGGCCTATCTAAACCAGAACTAGATTAGTACCTATGTCCATCATCTCTCCTATCCGGAGTATCCAAATACCTGCCATATCTAACCGTATCATCTCTATATAACCTATGACCACCACGAAACCTACTACCATATGCCCCATTAGTTCTATCCTCTTGGTCATGGCTACAATTCTGAAAAACTCTGAAGTAACACAACATTTATCTCTACTTGTTTCTCCTGTGCCTATATGATCATGTCATTGTCTGCCTTACAACTCCTTATTTCTTCCTTTAAGCTTCTCATTGTGTCTCCCAAATTAGAAGAGTTCCCAACATCATGTTGCTCATATGATCCATAAGGAGAGTCTTGGGAACTGTAGTCTACCATCTTTCCAGTCATCTTTGATATTCTTCCTGCAAGGTATGTTATGTCAGCTAAACCAAATCACAATGAACCTGTTGTCACAAAACCATGTACTAAGGGCTGCTACTTAGTGAGATCTCATGCAACTGTTTCAAACCAGACTTTAGACTAAGGATTAGCCTCCCTAGTCAGAGAGGGCTCTCTCACAGGTTTTTGATAAGCTTTTAAGGGCAAAAAGATGGCTAACTCTTTATAACAGTGAATGAAATTTAAACTGGTTGGAACAATAAAATCAAGGCTTCTTCCATTGGGCACATGGAGTTAAACATTTCTACAGTAAACAAGCAACTATTGCATCATAGAAACCAAGGCATATAATGTCTCACTTGTTCAAAACATCAACTAAAAAGGACTGCAACTCAACAAGACATACACAGGAAGTCTGAGCATCAATGATGAATTCAGAGTGATTGCATGACCAGTGAATTGTAAAATAAGATACATAGAACCAAAACCACACACATTCTGAACATTTGGGACACACGATGAATCTTGGGAAGAAACAACAATATGCTTTCTATTACTGTCAAAAGAAACTTTTCATACACCAATAAGAGAACTCTGTCTTTTTCATAAAAATCTCCAACCCTTGATACATCAAAGTTTCTCTTATTTATAGAAAATAAAAGTAAGCTATCTTGAGTCTCCTCCTCCTGCATGAGGGGAGCTCGAAAACCTCTAAATAACTACCTTATCTATTTTGAAACTAATTTACTAAATACAGAGGTATTGCTTTTAATACAAAAGAGTCCTAGTTCTAATCAAATTCTGCTACCATCTCCTCGTTTGCTTGATTCCTTCCTGATCTCTGACAGCTGTGTTCTTCCTGTAGGAGCTGGACTATATTTTGAGGAGCATTCGTTGTACTGGCTGCTTTGGATTCTGAGTGTATTGCTGACTCAGCCTTTGATGAAGAAATATCCTCTGTTTTTTCGGTCCCTGTTTTGGTCCATGTTCATTTTTCAACAAAAAAAATGCTTGAAGCTGTATAATGACCTTAATGACCATACCATAACATTATCTGCCTGAATAATCTAGATGCTTTACGAACACTGCCAGGTGTTGAACTCAAAACCCTGGTAATCCTACCAGAACCCTAATTCTGCGGTCATAAAGGTGCTTTATGAAAACTTGGTAAAGACAAAAGATTTTACCTTTATGCAATAAGCTTTACATTTGTCAACCTTTGAAGGCTTAAGCAACCATGGTAATTTCCTTTCCATCCTCGAAGCCTTTCTCCACAAAATTTGATGACTTAATCATTGTTTTCGGATTTTCCTTTAAAAACAGTCACCTACAGCAGTTTCGTAGCGCGCTACGAAACTGCTGTTCTTTGCAAAATCACAGTCTTTAACGAATTTCTTCAAGTATTTTAGACTGTCACAGCTTCATCTTCAGTTCCAAAATTGCTTACTTTCCTTTCTTTGATACATGCCTCAAAACATTAATTAATTTAAGAAAAATGAAAAGACTTGATGCAACATTGAAATTTAATTCATTTGGCAGTTAACTTGCCTAGCTGAGCCTTCAGCTTTGCAAGTTCACTTTCCATAGCTGAAATCTCAGACACTGTCTTTTCTATATTGGCCATCTCCTGGTCAGCTGCTTCCCATTTCTCCTTGGTGGATGAGGTTTTATCTTTCTTAACCAAAGGAGTTTTTTCCTTTACCTCTTTCTTTCTGCTCTCCTTTGTTTCTTTGGCATGAGCTACCTGCTTTCCTTTTTGTTTGGTCTGCTCTCTGGTATAGATTATTCTTTTGGTCTCCTGTACCTTCTCTGCCTTCACTGCCTTTTCTGCCTTCTTTGCCTTCTCTATTTTTTCTACCCTTTCTGGTTTCTCTATCTTAGGCAATGGTTTGGTTTGCTTTGTTGTTACCTTGGCAGTCTCCTCACCCTTTGGGATTTGTTCTGCTGCTTGTGCTTGACCTCTAGTGATTGGCCTTCGAGGCTTAACCATGAATTCCTTCCCAGCCTCCTCGAATCTTAGCCTTTTTGAGGCTTTTGATTTCTTAGAGCTGTCAGGAGATGACTGTGTTAGGTCTATTTGTATGGGCTCCACCTGTACTGATGTGGCTTGTTCAAAGTCAATTGCTTCTAGCAAATCTTTAAGACTAGCCTTTGACATGGGGCTGTCTTCTACTGCAATTGACTTTCCCTTTTCTTTGCTCAACTGGCTCCTTGTTCTGATCCTGGTTTCCTGTGCAACTTCACTTGGCTTGGATGCAACTTTCTGGTATTTCATCTTCTCCTCGGATGGTTTTGGTGTCTCTTTAATGACTACAGGTTTCCCTGATTGCTTTGATTTATGCTTTGGTTTCTTTCGGTCTTTAGCCTACTTCTTAGGCTCAGCCAATGTAGGCTCTTCAACTATTGTTGCCAGTGTAGGTTCTTCAACCATTGAAGACTCTTGAGTCTTTCCTTCTTTTTCTCTGTCTGGTAATGGGGTTAGACCGGTTTTACTTTGGAAACCCGACATGAAAATAAATGAGTCCCAATCCCTCCCGATTTTATGCAGGCTATCTAACACCGGTAGCTTGATTAAACCATGATGGAAGAGAGATGTCTCATAATTATCCTTTTTAAACTGAACTTTGTCACACATTTTGCCTAGACTCCTAAATAGATAGAAAGGAATATCTATGGACGTCTTTCCTGTGAAATGTAACAGAAGTTTGAAATGGTAGGAGTATACTTTAGTGTACCTTCCCTCACATGTGAGGTACTTCTGAATGGCTGTGAGGAGCAGAGCATAATGCTCTTTAATATAATGCCTGGGTATTGCCTTAGAAAGGTCCTCGTTGGCATATTGCTCTTTCAGAAACTCCTTACATGGAGTTGTATCAAACTTGTAGTTTTTAAACCACTCCTGACCACTCCTTGGGATCTCGGTGACAGCAGAGATAGCTTGCGGAGATACAGGGAATTCTAATAATGCAACTTTAGAATTCAAGCCGCTAAAGTTTAGAGCGAAAGCTTTGGTTACCTCTGTGTGTCCGCCCTTCAGTTTTTCACAGAACCTCCAGCAACCCGCCTGTTTGAAAGCTCGAGCAACACCTTCATCTTTAAGCGTGAGATCGAGTCCCTCTGGTTCAGTTCTGAGACATCTCCCGAATCTATGCTCTCGTTTCTCCATTTTGCTCAGAAAATTCTTGCACCGAAAACTTAATTAGCAGCTCCAATTTACTCACCAGCTTTAGCTTCGAAATGCAGGCTCGCTTGCAGTAATATCTTTTTGAATGAGAATTCGGGTGGCTTCCTTGTGTTTTTTCAAACACTCACCATAGAATAGGCACGTTAATGCAGTCATGAATAAACATAATTGCACAACCATACCTCATAAGATTGATTGAAGTAATTGACATGTGTGTGATCCTATCTCTAATGGCGGGATGAATCCTATCATGATCTGGAGAGGACGTCGACTGACACATATGAACGGTTTTTGATGACTCACCTCCCAAGATTTGACATTTCAAGGCAATATGCTGCAGAAAATACCCGAATCCCCGATTTCGTAGCGCAGGTAATCATGAAATGACATACCGCGCTACGAAATGGCTGCTCAATGATATGCTGCGGAAAGGTGGAAAATGATTGCGCAGCTAAACTGGCCAATCATATTACGCTACGAAACTGTGCAAATTTAGAATGATGTAATCAAGACTAGATATGCTATGAGAGATGGAAACTAACGGTTTTTTACAAGGACCTACATCAATACCTTTGGAAAAACTGATTTCAAAGTAACACACCTAAAAACCTATTGATTTGAACCAAAAATTTTATATGGATCTTTGTACATAGGTGAACTTGTAATCTTAAGTGATAACAGGTTGGTTGGAAAAAAACTCATGAGCTTCACTTTCAAAGAGAGTGGGATTGACCAGAGATGAGTTTTGATCAATCACTTGATCAAATAGTGGAGGATCAAGGGAAAGCTTTTGATAACCAGTCGAAGACAAGGTTAAGAAGAGGTAAGGTTATCCAACACGTTAGAGGATTCATCCACATAAGGAAGGTGAATAGGAGGATGCCCTTCACAAAACATACAGGGAAATTTGACTTTTCCCTTTTTCCCATGGGATTTACTATCACTAGTTGAAGGTTTATCACCAGCCTGATCTCCAAAGGCTAATGACAAAGGTCAATGTGAACCTGTGGACCAAAATTATAATACCTTGGGAATACTATAACATTCTCGAAGAAGGTGGTCACCCTTACAAAGCTTGCAAGGGAATTTAACTTTACGGGGTTGATTGGAATATTTTCCTACATCAGTTACATTTGTAGCAATGGTCACTTGGTTGGCCTTTTGCTTATTTTTCTGCTTCTTAATCTTCCTTTTCTTCTTATTACTATCCACCTGGTTACTAGCTTGCATGATTTCACTAGACAAAGAGGAAGAAGAGGAAGAAGATCAAACATGAGAAGAAGGAAAAGTGTCAACTTTAGGCTCAATTGGAGGTCAATATTGTTCAGGTGGAGGAGAGCCTAGTTGAGGAGTAGTTTGGACATTCAGAACCATAGGGGTGAAAAAAACCAAACTGGAAAACCAATGGTAAACCTAGGAAGGGAAAAAATTTCCATATAGGGAGCACCAACATTTCCAAAAGAAGGAAAAAGACAAGGATTCCAATAAGAAGGGTTTCCTTGGTTGGTGAGCTTGAGAATTGTTGCCATTAGTCTCAACCTAATATCTACCAAGGAGTATTTCCACGGGAAGGATGTTTTTTTATGGTCAATTAATTGAGTTTAGAGCTTAACAAAAATAAATAAAAAAGGGGTAACTAGGCATAAAGATTTACCCACAAATCGTGAACTGCAATATACACCTTGGCAAACCAAGGACTTAACGTACGACAACCAATCTCCCTGAATGTTGTGTTCCAATGTGGCAGAGTTGGTTACCTATGGATGGATAGCAACCTATTGGGGACTCCCAAAATATACATGACAGTACGTAGGAGTGCAGTCCATAGTAATACTCAACCAAAATTCACTTTCACTACTTCAAACAATGGGATGGGATTTTGCAAACCAATAAGAAATCGAAAAAAATAATGGAAAAATCTATGCACACAGAGAATGAGAACACTTCATAGATCAAGACACACTAGACCTTTCTAATAAGAACCCTAAAAAAATCTCATTTTTTGGATCAACGCTATTTTTATGGTAAAAATTTGCGCTAATAAGGTGGATCAACACTACTTTTGTGGTCAAAACCCATGTTGACAAGGTTGTTAGCACGACTATAATGAGAAAAATCAATGCTGACAGTGCGACTATTTCAAATAAAAAGGGTGTCGAGCAAGAAAGACTTAGGAAAATGAGGAGAAATCCAAAGAGAGATCTAGACTTGACACTCTAAAGAATGTACTACTCATAATGCACACCCAAAATGACCCAAAATCACAGATCACAAGGAGGTTTTTCAAACTAATAAAAAAGACCAAACATAAATAGGAGGTTTGAAGGGTTATAAGCTCCTTAGTGGAGTTGCCATTTTTTTGTCCAGACAATCCTTTCTATGGATAGAAATGATCCCTCTAGTCCTGTGGGAGGATCTAGCAACAAACTAGACAAACATGTGAAAACTTTCCTAGTTTATATTAGAAAATACAAAGGAGGATAGATGAGCTACCTCACTCTGATGTTTAAATCCATTGATGTCTTCCTCGATCTTCTCGCTTCCAATTTCAATCCTCTCTATGTTGTTGTGGATGAATATCTGCAAGGAAGATCAAACAGAGTCGACAAAGTCATACCAAGAACAATTCATTCTAACATAAACTATGTAAAGGATCAAGGAGTATCACACTAAATGAGTAGTGATTTACACACTTATGGAAAGTAAACACATAATGTATTATTAATAGAAAGTAAGGGAAGCATACAACCACTTAAGCCTTGATGTTGGAAGCCTCCTTTGGATGACTTTCTAAGTCCTAGCCAAGACCTTCAAGCACTCCTTTCTCCTTAGTAAAATGGGCAACATTTAGGCATAGTTCAGAACTAGGAAGGAAACCAAGCGATAGCCAACCATCAACTAACCAAAAGTAGATGGTAGGGGTTTTATTTATAGGGAAGGAGAGGGAGTTGAGGATCCATAAAAGGAGGGAGAGGTTCCACATTTCAAGTGGAAGATCCATGAAAGTAGGATCAAGAACTGGGAATGGGTGGTCTCGTCTAATCCTCATTCAAATGAAACCAACTCACTGTTATTGAGACTTCTAGTAGGAGAATATTCTCCTCCACTTTAGGAAAAACTACTTGAAGAGGGCCGACACAGATTTTGCTATTAAAAGGCGTTTCCATCGCTAGTCACGAATTAGACAAAAGATAACCAGCACTGGTTTGTCTGCTAAAAGTAACATTTGACTTGCAAAACAAGGTTTTGGAAAATTTCTTCAAAATTTATTCAAGGCAAGTCTTCTTCTTCCTTCAGGGATGCTTCTGAACATGTTTCATGGTGAATACATTGTTTTTAACATCCTTCGTCACTTTGCAACACTTGCAACATTGATGACACAAAGTGTGACACTTAGGATATGAGACTGGGAGTGAGACAAAGCAATATATAATAGGATTCTAACCTAATTATCTTTGATGTTGAAAGTCATACCCCGAGACTCCCTCATCATCTGGCTTTTCAGATTCCAGTTTTCGTTAGCAATAGATGAGTATTTCGTATAGTTGTTGACGAAGGAGCTTCTACGTGCATTATGTCGATTTCTTGTTGGAAATATTTAGGTTTTCCAACCATCAATCAGTCACCTAACACTCTGAAAGACTTTGATGGAAGAGGTTTTCGTCCATAGGGGATCATGAATGATTTTCCCATCGAGCTAAAGGGAAAATCGATAGTGATCGAAGTTGAAGTTTTCGATGCCTAGCTTGATTAGAAACTTTTTCTTGTTTGAAGTCGGACCTACACTATGTCAACGGTGGTCTCATCTCTGTTTCGAATGATTCAATTTCCTCACAAAGGGAAAATTATCAAAGTATACTAGTTGTGTTACTACACTTCGGACCCTAACTCTATGGTAGCAAACTTTTTTGGAAAAATGAATACTCTTTATGAGGATATTGGTGTTGGTTTAATCAAAGATTCATCATTGATAGGAACCTTTGCGATGCCTCCACCAAATTTTTGTTCTATTTTTTCCGAGGCTAACATGATTACATTAAGCAATATGGAATATTCTGAGCCGTGTATAATGCCTTTAGAGTCTGAATTATCCTCTTATGGAAATGAGAAGCCTTTGAGCCCTCCTTAATTGGCTTATCAGACAGTACAATCATTTTCTGACCCTTCATCTTCTAATATTGATCGAGTGGATATGGTTAATGGTAATTGTTCTCCTTTACCCTGGTTAGAACCATTTTCACTCTCTGATCCTTTCAACTTTACATTTCCAACTAATGAAAGCATCGTGGAGGTTATGACTTCGGATGAAATGCCTTGGAACAATCACCATCATCGTTCATCTTTTTTACCTGACCCTGATGAAATCGAGAATGATTTTTCAAAATGGTTTTCACCTAAGATAGTAAATAGTCCAAAATCACCCATTTCAGTATTTCAAACTGAGTCTGAAAGGAATTTGGGGAACATATCTGCAATGAATACCATTGACATCTTAGTTAAAACAGGGATTGTTGAAAATATTCACGTAGGTGCCTCATTCTCAATCGAAGAAATTCAAACATATAAGGTCTTATTTCAAGAAGTCCGCGACATTTTTTCCTGGTCCTATGAGGGTATGACAAGAATTGACCCAAGCATTGTAGTACACAAAATTAAGAATTACCCGGATGCCAAACCTATCAGACAATGATTACGGTTGGCGCATTCGCAAAAAGCTGCTACGATTAAAGCTAAGGTAGAGAAATTGCTCAAGAAGGTTTCATTTACCTAGTTCCCTTAACTGATTGGGTGTCCAATATCGTACCTGTTAACAAGAAACAAGGAACCATTAGAGTATGCATCGATTATAGGGATATTAATAAGGCTTGTCCAAAAGACAATTATCCTACTACTTATATCGATTAAATCATCGACGAATTTGCTGGAAATGAAATGTTCTCATTTATGGATGAATTTTCTGGCTACAATCAAATCAAGATACTACCAGCTGATCAACAAAAAACTGCATTCATCTTCCCATGGCAAACTTTTTCTTATCGAAAACTCCCATTCAATTTGAAGAGCGCAGGTACAAATTTTCAATGGGCAATGTCTTATGCATTTCACGATTTCAAGCATATTGTGCAGCCATATTTAGATGACTTTCCAACTCACTCATCAAGAAGGGAAAATCACCCAATGCATCTAAGAGAAATTTTTATAGGATGTCGTCATTACAATATTTGCTTGAATCCACATAAGTGTGTTTTCTGTGTGAAATCTAGTTGATTGCTAGGATTTTTTTGTTTCAAAGGAAGGCATTTGTGTCGATCCATTGAAGGTTGAGGCTATTTTGAATTTGCCTGTTGCTTCCAATATTCGCCAACTCCAAAGTTTTCAAGAGAAAGAAAACTTTCTACGTCGATTTATCTAGAACTACACTGAGTTAGCTAAAGGTTTTACTCGACTTTTGAAAAAGGGCATCTCATTTATCTGGGATGAAGTGGCTGAAAGGGCCTTTGATGCACTTAAATATGTGTTGATCCATACACCACTGTTGCATCCCCCTGATTATCATCGAGACTACTTTTTATACTTAACCGCGTCTGATGCCACCATTAGTATGGTTCTAGTTTAGGAAGATGAATCGAACGAAGAGGATCTGATATATTAATTAAGTTGTAATTTGACCAAAATTGAAGCAAAATATGCACATGTGGATAAATTGGCCTTGACAGCTATTCAAGTTGTCCAACATTTTCGTCACTACATTTTATTGTGCAAAACTACTGTAATTTCTTATTGCAACCCCATGGTTTACATTCTTACCAACGAATTGTCTGCGGGCACATATTCCAAATGGATAGTCATCCTATAGGAATTCAATTTGGAATTCATTGAATCCAAATATAATAAATCACTGGTATTTGTTGAACTATTGTGTGACTTTTCCCGTAATGAAACTGAAAACGTGGTAAAAGATTCTCTTCCAGACGAATATATCTTTCTAATCAGTACTTTAAACCCTGGTATGGAGATATCAACATTTATCTTTAGATCTAGAAATTTTGAGCAAAACTGAGTCAAAATGATCGTCACCATATCTGATATCAATCCCAGTAATACAATATTGTTGGCGATACACTTTATCATCATGGTGCCGATTCTATTTTTCGATGATGTTTAACTCACGAGGAAGCCAAAAAGGAATTAAATGATTGCCATTATAGAGCTTGCGGTGGTCATATGTCAGGGTTTTACACTACTCAAAAGATCCCGCACGCAAGGTATTTCTGGCCTTCTATGTTCAAAGATTGTATAACCGTGGTCCGGAAAAGCCATAATTGTAAAATCTATTATTAGAAAATGCTTGCACATATATCTCATCTTCACCCAATCATTGTTGTTGGTCCTTTTGTGAAATGGGGCATTTCCTTTCTTACATGTAGCCCTCACTCGGCTGGGAGGGCATGGGTACATTATCCTTGCAGTAGATTATTTTACAAAATGGCCCAAGGCAATGCCTACATACAAGGATAATGTTGAAACACCATCCATTTTCATGTTCAATCATGTAATTTCTTAGTTCGGAGTACCACAAGCTATAGTCACAGACCATGGTATCCATTTTCGAAACCATATGATGACCGACATTACCACAAATATAGGCCTGTGTCATGACAGTTATACCCCATATTACCCACAGGAAAATGGCCAAGTGGAAGCCATTAACAAGTTTTTAACCACCATTATTAAATGGATTATCAGGACTCATAAACGAGAATGACATCTAATTCTTTAACTAGCCTTGTGGGCATACCGTACTACAATAAAAAAATTCAACTAGTTTTACTCCTTTCCAGCTTGTCTTCAGCATGGAAGTAGTTCTACCGATTGAATATGAGATAACATATTTGAAACTGACAATTGAATTATTACCAGCTACTTCTATTGAAGAGGAATGCTTTCTGTACTTAACACATTTCAATGAGACTCACCGTGACGCTACATTAGTTAGAAAGGCTTAAAAGAAACAAGTTAAAGCACATTATGATGAAAATGGAAAACCTCGTTCATATGCAGAAGGTGATTTAGTCTTGGTCTATGATCAAGAGCATGATAAGTTGGGCACTAGTAAGTTCGAGCCTATGTGGCATGACCCTTATATTGTAAAATGTGCACTAGAAAAATGGGTCTATGAACTAGTGGATTATGACGAAACTCCTTTGGGAAAGCCCTGAAATGGTGTTTACCTAAAGATATATTACTCTTAGTTTGTTCAGTGAAACATTTGTATATTATTGTACCATAGTTTATGTGTGACAATTTATAACAATTTTTACAATTTTTTTGGCTACTTATCCTTCTCATCTTATGTTACAATTAATTTATAGATGCCAACATTTCCTCAAACTTACAATAGCTTCGTTGATGGCGCTAGTCATAGTACACAGAATTTGTTTTCCACAACCTGCAAGGTCATTTATTCGCCCATAGATGAGTTAGTTTTATGGGATATGCCTTGGTCGAACAATGAAAAATATTGTAGAATATAGCGCAGTGATTGAGTTATTATCTGATGCCATTTAATTTGGAATTCATTGGTTTATCGTTAGGTTAGTTTCACAACTCATAGTATTACATAAGAATGGTGTTTATTCAGTTAGAATTGCTTCCATGTTAAGGATGTTGCGGTTTCGTCTCTTGGAAAAATAATTTGATTATATTGAGTATCGACATATTCCGAGAAATTTAAACACATTAATAGATGCATTATCTAATTATGTGTTAAATTGGCACTTGTAAAACATTTGTAAAGAAATTAATGCAATATTCATTCACATATTGTGCAAGATAAAACATAAATAGAAGTAGTACTTTCATTAGATAAAAGACTGTAAATAATGTGGCTTTTACAAAAAATGTGATCCAAGTACATCCTCGTGGCCTTTATTTTCCGAACATGTCGATACATCATCAAAAATAAAAAATCCAATCCTCAGAGTAGTCACTGCGCATGATGATGATCATGGTATCATATAATAGTACATGCTACTCGTAGTAGGAAATGGCTAATAGGAACAAGAACTCCTGCGGTATGCCTTTCGTAGTGGAGAGGAGAATTATCTATAGCGGTATCTGGAATGTCGAGACTCAGACTCTCAAGGTTGTGCTCTATCTCTGTCAGTGTCTCTACTGCCTCAGGGTTTTGTACTATAGGAGTTGTTGAATTCTCACCCCCTCGATCATATATACGTAATCTGGTTGGTCTCACTGGGGCCACATCTACATGATCATTTTGGATAATTAGCTTTGGATGCCAAAAATAAAATGAAAAATGAAAAATTTCAAAAATCAACCAAAATGTGAAGTTTTACCTATAGCACCCAACTACATCCCAGGAGGTAGTGGCATGTCCGAATCTTCCGTGTAGTCCATCCCTGCATATGGAAAATCTTCGATCACAATGATCTGTTTTTCCAACTACTCGAAGAAGTCAAGGGTATATATAATTGTTGGATCCTCTCCACCTCCATGGCGTGTCATAAGTGTAACCCATTTCAACATGTGTGTGTCACATAACCCTCCTCTCTCTACAGACACCTGTGGAGCCAGAAGAGGAATATGATCCAAGGCAAACGAAATAAAAAAGGCACCATGTCCAAATTTTTTTAGTTTTCTTGTTCTAACCCAGGTTAGTTGCCCATTCAGACTCGAAACTACAACCTCACTCTAGTTAAAAATGGTACCATAAATGTAATTCACAGCTGTTTGCATCTGAGCCTTCATCAGTAAATGAAAATCTGCACTATCACACAACCGTGTAATAGTGAACCCAATGGTTTTCAAAGGAATTTGTGCAATGGTTATGATGTCAATCCGGTCATCTTTGAGAGTAGATCTATCGGTACAATGTTGTATCAAATAGGTAACAATAGTTTTGCCACCTCGCTTATGCTCATACAGATTGATTTCCTTGCCACGAAATGGAAGTGCAGTCATGAATTAAATGTCATCAACATCAATGACAAGTTTGTGTTCCCTAATTATGAAACATTCGTCCTGAACATTCCACTTCCTTACTATCCGTTCTAGCAAGTCCAATTGGTCTTTCATGCCCATAATGGTAAAAAACTTGTACAAACCACAAATTTTCAAGCCCTCTATGGTTGCTGGATCATTCAGAGCAACTATATCTTATTCTTTCTGCTCACATTCTCTCCATTCCATTTTTGTGGTTCAAAAGGCCGCAATTAAACATTAAAAATAATTACAATGAATTATGGAGAGATTTAGAAATAAAATTGGGTGTTTTTTCTATTTATTTTCTTGCTCTCGACGTTGTGCGGATCTGAATTCAACAAACAGTGTGCATGTGTGCATTTTATTTCCTTGAAATTGCACACATATCATTAAAACATAGGTCGATGTGCGCAGGACCGATAAGGGCGACTAGTGCACATCGAGGGCGAAATCAATTTGAAAACAATTACCCAAAAAACCTAATTCTATGGTGAAAAGCTAAATGAGTGACATGAAAATCAAGAGCTCAGATAGGCCATTTACCTGGAGGAGATGACTTCCGATGTCGTCCAACGGTTTCACCGGAATCAACTTCAAAATTTTATGGTAAAAAATGACTTCTATCACTCTCGAAAGGGTAAAAACACAAATGGTGAAAACTTTTTACTATTTAGGTTTTTTATAAGTTTTGAGGGCTAACTAAATATTATATTTTTCCTATTGACTTTTAAAAACCAATTTTATAATGTTTTAATGTTATTTTTTGAGCAGAGATAATTATTTCAAGTTTAAGTGTGCAGGTTATAGGTTAATTACAGAAACAGATCATTTTGGTATTGAGTATATTTTTATCACTTTTTTGAACTCGTTAAAACTTACGAAAAGGTGAAACCATGGAGTCCTCTTTACGCCCTTTTTAGAGTCTTCAAAAACAAAAAGATCATCGAGTACTTGATTGTTCAAACTCATAAAAGTAAATGAACAACCATCTATTTAGTATAAGTTTACCCATTTTATGGACTGAACCACACTATTTACGAAAAAAGGTATACATTGATTAATCATGGTCAACAGAGTTCTCTCTTATATTATTTTAACCTTTTTCGGGCTTGAGAGACTAAACTTATGAAAAAGAACATTGTGGAGTTTACTTATGTTTTTCTCTTAACTCCCTAAAACTGAAAAACATCGAGCTTTACTTTCTCCGGGCTCGTTTAAATTTTACAGTAAAAGAACTGAACGAGATTCCTTTTCATGTTTTTTCAAACTCTTTAAGCATGAAAATGACATTGAGTTATCCCTTTACTAGACTCGTAAAATTAAATAGTGTAGGACTCATTAAGCATGAGGAGACTAGACCACTCCTTCCTAGGGTTTTTTTAAAAATACTTCGAAGGCCTCATCCGAAGTGTGAGCTTACAAGACAAGCATATGTTATCCTCCTCAAGCTTGTAAAAAATAAAGAGGTACATGCTAGTAATGGTGGGGGAAAAGTGAGAAAGAAATTTTGTTTTTGTTTTATAAAAGGCCATATGTCGCTCTTGAACATGACACTCAGTCAATTTCGTGTATGGGTTGGGAAATCCATTTGCTACTCAATTAAGCATACCTCATTGAAAGTATTCAATTGTTTTGGGTTTTATTTTTGAGTCAAATGATGCAAACTCATCATGATGTGTCTTTGATATGTTCAAGAGAAGTTCAACCTTAGTCAAATTAATTTTCCAGTCTTGGCCTTCAGTTGAGTTGACCATCCCTGAGTCAATTTTGGATTACTCCAAACTATTATAATTTAAAACTTGACATAATTTTTGTGTCGTAGGCCCTCCTACGACGGATCAATTCCTATCAACTTCAGCTTATTATTTAGGGGGTTGATCTAGAAACCTTCAGTACCTTAAAGCCTGCATGCCTTAATGGCAGGTTTCTCACCTTCGACAACAGGTTCTCATCATTGGCCTTCGATTGAATGATTCTATGATTGTTCAATATCAAATCATATATTCAAACTTCATGGATTGTACTGAAATTACCTTGAGATCCATTGTCATTATTCGTGGTTTCTCTCACATTATTAATAGTTCACATCATTGACCATAATCAAGTATTCTCTACCATGTTCGACTTTGAGACGTTCATTTGCATGGCTAGATTCATACTACGAATTGAGAGATGGAGATCAAGACCCTGGATCTAGTTTCATCTATCGAGGCTATGTGGAGTTATTAAATATTCATGGTTGTAAACATAGATCCTTTGATGGCGACATCCATACTATGCCGTTCATTGACTTGGATCTTCAGATGTATTCCATACTGCACTTTGAGACATTTATGATCTGAGTATGAGACTGCCTACCTCAGTAATGATATTATATATTTCATTGTAACATTTGTTTGATTCTTTAATGTCTTTGACTTTAATCTCTAACCCCAAACCTTCACATGATAAAGCACTTCAGTCATCAAAATATTTCTTCTGACTTTGCACTTAAGGGGGAATTTGTTACATGTTATTTTATCACATTAGGCAAATGGCCATTGGTTTGGATATCTTGCTATACACACATGTGTTTCGGAGCATTACCCTGCAAAGTTTGAATCTAAATTATCCCAAAGAAAGTGGAATTTCTAGATCCTATGGTACAAAACCTTGATTTTGGATATATTTGTAGTTTCCTAGATAATTTATGCACATATACAGAGAATATCATTATTAGCTACGCATAAATACGTACTATCTTCCACTATGACCTGTGAACATGAATTGAAGTATGTACAAATAAAATGTAAATTCTAGAAACATTGTTGGTAGCATCTATCGCAACCAACAAGCTTTGAATGAGTGCCTATTTAGTACTAATCCCTCCCATTGTTGGTAGCATCTATCCCAACCAACAAGCTTCGAATGAGTGCCTATTTAGTACTAATCCCTCCCATGATGGAGTAACTCCCCTTCTTTTTTGGTACCTCTATCCCACTAACAGTGGATCTCATCCCTTGGAGAATGGATCCATAACTTCCCATTCTTGGCCTATAATGCCACTATAGGTGTGAGGATTGGGAGAGGACTGTAGGAAGTAGGTTTATGTTGATGAGATTATGTTGGAAGTATTTACTTGCAAGGGAGAGGGTTGGATATTGTAGAAGGGACTTGCAACATCAAGGCTATGTGGTTGTAAGGCTCTTCTCCAATTTTATGAATATAAAATCATTTGTTCTTTCTTAGTTACATCTTCATTGATTTAATTTGTAGGATTCCTTGATCACCTACATGAATTTTGGTTGCATATTGATCAATTTATGATATATAATTTGTTAATTAGTCCATTTATCTCTTTCGTTATATGTTGTATGCTTTGATCTCTTATTTGTCTTTATCTTTGCAGATCTATTTCAAGATAGTACGAAGAAGATGTTAGGAGTGATGGGAGGACATCTAGAACATCAAAGAGCGAATGGTCTAAATATTTGAGGGACTTCATCAATCATTTCGTGAAATAGATAAGAGACCTCTATCATTCTATCTTATTTCACTCAATCAGAGCCTAGGGAAAGGTAACGAATCCTATTTGTTTATTACTATGGTTCTTTGAAGTCTAGGGAGATTTCTCTTGTCCAAAAGAGGGATTTGTCCTCATAAAAAGAGGATAAGAAATTTAGTGTTTATGGGTTAAGGGATTATGGGTTGCGATAATGGGGCCCCTAATCCCCTTATCACAACAATTTTGGGTTCCCCTATCAATTTCTCTCATTGCCTTCCCTTTTGGCCCCCTAGCCCCTATGACATGATGTCCTAAGGCCCCTTCTCATTATCTAATGCTACGATTATGAATCTCAGTAAACCATGCTCGAACCTCTCCTTTTACCCATCCATGCTACCCTTAACATCCCCTTGCCCAATTTAATACACCAAAAGACCCCCCTCTCCAAAATTCATGATAATTGAACATTTGGAGGTGGTCATTTAACAAATACCTTTAAAAATTTTTAATTCTAATGACTTTTTGGTGGGGTGGTGGGGGGGGGGGAGGGGGGGGTTGGGGTTACTCCAAAAGTTACATTGTTGTGACTTTTAAGGGTGGTTGAGGGATTCTAAGTTAGGGGTTAGGGTTTAAAGGGTTAGTAGCTTAGGGTTTAAGGGACCAAGGGGTTAATGGTTTATGAGTTATGAGTGTAGGCGATAATGGATTATGGCTTGGGGGTTAAGGGAATACAAAATTTAGTGGTTATGGGTTAAGGGCTTATAGGTTATGATAATGGGGCCCCTAATCTCCTTAACCCAACTATTATGGGTTCCCCTATCAATTTCTCTCATTTCCTTCCCTTTACGCTCCCTAGCCCCTATGCCATGAGGTCCTAAGGCCCCTTCTCATTCTCTAATACTAGGATTATATATCTCAATAAACAATGCTTGAACCTCTCACTTCTACCCGTCCATGCTACCTTATGTGTTCAATACACCAAAAGATCCCCCTGCCCCAAAATTCACAAAAATTGAACATTTCGAGGCAGTCATTTAACAATCACCTCTAAAAGTTTAATTCTAATGATTTATTTTTTTTTGCGGGGGGGGGGGGTGTTTGTCCAAAACTACCTCCAAAGTTACATTGATGACTTTTTAAGGGTGGTTTTCAAAACAAACCCCTTAAAAGTCACAAAGAAATGAACTTTTGGGGTGGGTTGTACACCCCCCCCCCCCAAAAAAAAACAAAAAGTCATGAGAATGACTTTTAGAGGAAGTTGTTAATGACTATATAAATGTTCAATTATCATGACCTTTTTTTTGGTGGGGCAGGGGTGGGGGGTTTCAAAAACTACCTCCAAAAGTTAAATTCTCATGAATTTTAGGTGGGTTTTAAAAACCACCATGAAAAATATATTTTGGGAAAATAATTAAATCCCCGTGACCACCCCCCGTCCTCCCACAAAAGTATGAGAAAACACTTTAGAGGCAATTGTTAGAAACCCTCCACCCACAAAAAAGGGTTCACGTTCATTTTTCATGACTTTCGTGGGGGGGAAGGGTTTAAAAACTACCATGAAAAATATATTAAGGGGAAGTAATTTAATCCCCTTCCCTGCCCCCACCTCCCCCAAAGTTCAATTTTCATGACTTTCTAAGGGGTTTTCAAAAAGCCTCCATGAAAATATATCTAGGGAAAATAATTTTTAAAACCCCAAGATCTAAAATCTCTCATTTACCAACTTAATCCAAGTTCTTTTCTTCAGTTGATGTTAGCAGAATTGCATAAAAGAGCATGTAAAAACTATGTATGCAAAACACTTGAAGAAGCAACATTAAGGAGACCATAAAGATAATGCACACAAAACGTTTGATAAAAAATAATGTCCAATGTGGAATACATCTCTGATCCTTGCTTCAATAGTGGAGAGGCCACTTCATTAATCTCATTAAAAAAAGGGAAGTACATGGAAGAATACATTATTATACCTCCATTCATGGGAGTGACTTGAAATTTGACTTCTCAAAACACAACAATCACAATACCAGCACGTCTGTCTCATCCAAATGAGACTTTTTACTGTACGCATATCCTAGTTCTGAAAGGTGCATTGATGTCTCAAACTTCATGCCAAACAATTAATGAAGAAGGCAGGTTTATGCCATGACCCCTAAAATTCATTGCTCGAATGCAAAAACTGACTACACCATTGCGATCCTTGCAAAATTATGGTTACAATGAGTATACAGTTGGCCACATTCTGCCACCTTTAATTCTGGCCTCATAGGGAATATTTTAGATTCCTCACAACATCAAAAGAATATTCTTTGGGAATATTCCTCTCTCAAAATTCGTATAGCGTGGTTTCTCCTCCAAGTTCCATCACATCATGATTCTTAACTAGTCTAGGTTTCGTAGCCCATCAATGTTCCAAAACCTGAGTTTCGTTCTGGGTCAGTCCCTCTGCTCAACTTTTGGATGAACAAAGGTTTTAAATAAATTGTGCCTAGGTGAATTTTCCAAAAATCCCCACTAGTGCATTGGTCCCCTTTGGGCCCCCTAGCCCATATGCCATGAGGTACTAAGCCCCCTTCTCATTCTCTAGTGCTAGGATTATAGATCTCAGTAAATCATGCTTGAATCTCTCACTTCTACCCATCCATCCTACCCTTATCTCCCCTTTCACCGTTTAATACCCCAAAATATCCCCTTCTCCCAAAATTAATGAGAATTGAACATTTCGAGGCAGTCATTTAACAACTACCTTTAAAAGTTTAATTCTAATGACTTTTGTTTTGTGGGGGTGGGGGGGGAGGTGGTGTGGTTGTCCAAAATTGCCTCCAAAAGTTACATTGTTGTGACTTTTAAGGGTGGTTTAGGGATTCTAAGTTAGGGGTTAGTGGTTAAAGGGTTAGTGTTTTAGGGTTTAAGTGATCAAGGGGTTGACGGATTATGAGTTATAAGTGCAGGGGTTAAGGGATTATGACTTGGGGGTCAAGGGGATAGGGAATTCAGTGGTTATGGGTTAAGGGCTTATGGGTTGTGCTAATGGAGCCCTAATATCCTTATCACAATTATTAGTGGTTCCCCTATCAGTTTCTCTCATTTCCTTCCCTTTACGCCCCCCTAAACCATATGCCATGAGGTCCTATGGCCCCTTCTCATTCTCTAATGCTAAGATTCTGTATCTCGGCAAACCATGCTCGAACCTCTCACTTCTACCCATCATTCTAACCTTATTCCCCTTGGCTCGTTCAATACACCAAAATATCCCCCTCCCCCAAAATTCATGAGAATTTAACATTTGGAGGTGGTCATTTAACAACCACCTCTAAAAATTTAATTCTAATGACTTTTGGTGGTGGGGATGGGGTTGTCCAAAACTGCCTCCAAATTTTACATTGTCATGAATTTTAAAGGGGGTTCTTTAACATCCCCCCTTAAAAGTCACAAGAATTGAACTTTTGGAGGTGGTTTTGGACACCCCCCCAAAATTCATGAGAATTGAACTTTTAGAGGCGATTGTTAAATGATCACCTCCAAATGTTCAATTCTCGTGACTTTTCTTGGTGTAGGGGGGGGGGGGGGGGGGTTGGTTCAAAAACTTCTTCCAAAAGTTAAATTCTCATGATTTTTAGGGAGGTTATCAAAAAACCACCATGAAAAATGTATTTTGGGGTAGTCATTTAAACCCCCCTCCCCACAAAAGTCATGAGAAAACACTTTTAGAGGGGGTTGTTAGAAACCCTCAATGACAAAAAAAGAGTTCACGTTTAATTTTCATGACTTTTTTCGGTGGGGGTGGGGGAGTGGGTTTAAAAACTTCCATGGAAAATAGATTTAGGGGAAGTCATTTACACCCCACCCCCGCCACCCCCCCACAAAGTTCAATTTTCATGACTTTCTGGGGGGACTTTCAAAACCTGCCATGAAAAATATACTTAGGGGAAATAATTTTAATACTCCCTTGATCTGGAATCTCTGATTAACTATCTTAATCCAAGATCTTTTCTTTGGTTGATGTTAGTGTAATTGCATAAAAGAGCACATAAAAACCATGTACGCAGAACACTTAAAGAAGAAGTAAGATAAAGGAGACCATAAAGGCATTGCACACAAAAAATTTGATAAAGAAGTTTGTCCAGTCTGGACTATGTTTCCCAACCCTGCTTCAATAGTGGGGAGGTCATTTCATTCATCTCATAAAAAAAAAATACATGGAAAAATACATCCTTATACCTCCATTCTTAGAGTGAATATTGACTGCTCAAAACACAACAATCACAACACCAGCAGGTCCATCTCATCCGCCTGAGACTTTTGATTGTAAACATGTCCTACTTCTAAAAGGTGCATTGTTGTCTCGAACTTCATGCCCAAAATTTAATGAAGGAGGCATGTTTCTTCCATGACCCCTGAAATCCACTTCTCGGATGCAAGAACTGAGTAAACCATTGTGATCCTTGCGAAAGTTTGGTTAAAATGAGTAGACAGTTGACTACATTCTTCCACCTACAATTCTGGCCCCATAGGGAATCTTTCAGATTCCTCACAGCATCAAAATAATATTCTCTATGAATATGCCTACAAAATATTCCTCTCAAAATTTGTGTAGTAGGGTTTTTCCCTCCTGGTTCTATCACATCACGGTTTCAAGTTTCGAACTGGTTTGGGTTCTGTGGCCCATCAACATTCCAAAATCTACGTTTCTCTCTCGGCTGGTCGCTCTGCTCTACATTTGGATGAACAATTGTTTTAAATAAATTGTTATTGGGTGGATTTTCCAATAGTCCCTGCTAGTGCATTGGTCCCATTTAAGACCCCTAGCCGCTATACCATGAGCTCCTAAGGCCCCTTCGTTTTGGAAGCTAAGTTGTGATACTTTCTAAATATTGACCTCATTTTGACCAGAGGTAACTATTGGGAAATCATGGAGGAGACAATCGGAGAAGGAAGAGGGACTCGCCAAATATTAATAGTTGCAGAGAACTTGCCAGAGAGATCAGGATCCAAGCAGTCGCAACATAGCTGGAAGGAATGTTGACATCCAAGGAGGTAGGTACAATTGTGCAACAGAGGCAACTGAAAGAGAAAAAGGTGGAGCATCTGAGGGAGAAGCAACAATTCAAGTGACCGCATGGTTTAATAGGGGGGGGGGGGAAGCAAACATAAGAAGAAGAAAGGAATGCACTGAAATATTGTTGTGAAGCCTATTAAATCTGCACTGTTATATATTTTCTTGCTCATGTGTATTTGGTTATGTTAGTTTATGATTTTTAATGAGGCTTCTGAGCCCGATGCATCACTGTAATGTTGGTAAATCTAATGAAAGAAAGAGTTACAGAGTTCTATGAGAATATTTATGTGTGATTAGATGTGGGCCTTTAATATTTTATTATGATTGCACATGAATAATATATTTCCTTCCTGATTACTTGAGCTATCGTGATTTATCCTTTGATGTTCTAATTCTAGGTTCATTGGTTTCTATGTGGTTTTTTTCTATACCGGATTCCAACCCCTTATCTAAGTAATGTCACGGCATGCCTTAGGTGAGATGCCTTGTTCTTCCTGAATAAGATGAAAATTTCGGCATTACGCTAGATTATGACGGAGCTTTTGTTGGCCCATGTGCCTAAACTCTGGGTCTCAACCCATCCATCATTTTTTCGTCAACAAATGGTTCCATTGTGGGGACCTAAAAATTTAAAAGGGGATCTGGAATATGGTGTTGAGGATCATTAAGAAGGATCTACAAGATTGGTGGTATGAATAAGTAGATCAGTTTTCTTGTCAACAAGCTCAACTCCGTTGTTAATGTGTGAAACGACTAAAGTAATAAATTATGTACGTGGAACCTGCAAGCGATCAATATGGGATATTCTAGCGTAAGTTCCTAGAAGATCTCTTCAAATTGTCATAGAAACCACAAATAAAAGAAAATACCAGCAGATAGAGTTGATCCCTTCGTACATTGACTCAAGTGGATCTTGTTGAACTACATTGGCTCGACATGGATTGGATACGAGCAGTTGATTTCTTGGTGCATACCACATTAGAAGGGTATATTATTGAGTTTGCTGCGGAGGGTCAATCCTTCTCTAAGGCTGAATTTGTGGTCAATTCAGGGTTGCGGGGAAAATACAAAAGGAAATTACACTGTGGGTTAAGGTTATGATGGTAGAAGAGACCATGTTGGTATTCCAGAACCCAAGCATGGCATCTTAAAATCCCCGGTACTGGGGGAAGGACTTAGGGGAGGAATGCTACCTAGAGGGGAGCTATGAAAATATTGAAGAAATGGAGGCAAATGAATTCTGGAAGGCCAGAGATTTGAGGAAAAAATAAGTGTGGATAGTTGAAAAATGGAGGGAGATATCTCTATGAGAGATTGATAGAAAGCAGAAAGAGCTACACCAAGCAAGAGTAGTGTTATAAATCCAAAAGAAAAAAAAGAGAAGGAAGTCGGTTGAAGTTGTGGAGTAGTGGTGATAGAGATAGAGTGGAGGTTGGCCCATCAGGAGGAGTAGAGATAGACGTAGTGTCAGATGGTCAGAGAAGTGATAGGGACTCCACCCCGCGAGCTGAGATGGGAACACCAGATAGAATGGGATTTGCAGTTCTTGAGGAAAGCCCAGATGATGATATACACTCCACCATGAGAAGGTTGTTTTCCAAGAATGATGTGTCCCCCATGAGTAACGATTCACTACCCAACAGCTCAGGTAGTATCTTCCCTAAACTTCCCCTCATACTTTATCACAACCCTGATCAGTTTTTGCCTAAGTTAATCAAATTCATAAAGGTTCACAGTGTGCATGCTACCTACAAGGCTGGTACCAATAGCAGTAAAAATAGTAATAGTAGTATATGTCTCCAAGGTTCATGAAAACTCGATTCTCAAGGATTAATACTCCTCCCACAAAATCAATCAAGCATGGCGAGATCCTTTACCTGATATCCCAATGTTATGAAACCAACTCAAGAAAAGATAGAAAAGATAGATCAACGCCTTATAATTCAGCCTCTTCGAGGGGGCAACCTCCTTTACATTACATAAATGAACAAT
>APFE031039465.1:0-116316 GCA_000404065.3 Pinus taeda
TTCTATTTGTAATAATTTTGGTCATGAAGATTCTGAATACAGGAGCAGGTTTTGGAAATCAACTCAGAAGGAACAAACCTCAAATGCCAAAACATGGAGAATCAAGGAACCACAACCAGAAAGATGTGGGATAGCTTTATATGCGGACGGACAAGAAAATCAATGGTACATCGACAGCGGATGTTCAAAGGATATGACAGGTGATAAAGAAAAACTTGAATCATATACTGCTTTAGAAAATGGAAAGAAAGTTTCTTTTGGAAATGATACCCCAGCAGCCATAAAAGGAAAAGGCATTGCTCAGTTGAAAGAGGATGTCAAAGCTGGTAATGTTCTGTACGTTGATGGCTTGAAACATAATTTATTGAGTGTCAGCCAGATGTGCGATAATGGGACCGAGGTGATATTTCTATCAGATGGGTGCAGGGTTCGTGATCTTGATACAGGAAGAACAATAATTGAAGGCAAAAGAACTCCAAACAATCTATACATATTAGAAGAAGGAGAACAACAATGTTATTTGAGCAAGAATGATGAACATTGGTTATGGCACCGGAGGTTGGGGCATCTAAGCTTCTCACAAATAAGAAAATCATGCAAGTATCAGGTCATTTGTGGTCTTCCAGACATCAAAATTCTAGACAGCACCATATGCAAATCATGTCAGTTTGGGAAGCAAACCAAAACTAACTTCCCTGAGAAGGAAGGATCAGCCAGCAGGCCTCTTGAGCTAGTTCATACAGATGTATGTGGTCCATTTAGGACAAGGTCACCTCGAGGAGAAGAATACCTTATATTATTCATTGAAGACTTCTCCAGGATGGTTTGGTTAGGACTTATGAAGCACAAGGACGAAGCATTAGAAAAATTCCAATCCTTCAAAGCCTTGGTTGAAAATGAATCAGATTACAAAATTAAATGTCTCAGGTCCGACAGAGGTGGGGAGTTTACCTCAAATGAATTTTTCGATTTCTGTGAAGAGCATGGAATAAGAAGGGAATTCTCTACAGCAAGGAATCCTCAACAAAATGGAGTGGTGGAAAGGATGAACAGAATTGTCCAACAAATGGCCCGTGCTATGCTTGATGAGTCTTGAACTCCCACAACCTTCTGGGGTGAAGCTGCATATGCTGCGGTTGTTATTCTCAACAAAACAAATGTCCGAGTGAACAACACTCAAACTCCACACGAGCTCTGGTATGGTAAAACTCCTTTGGTAAAGCATTTCAAAATTTTTGGGAGCAAATGCTATATTAAGAATATGGATGAACATCTCGGCAAACTTGAACCTAGAGCAGATGAAGGCATTCTCCTTGGATATTCTCCCTATAATAAAGCATATAAGTGCTATAATAAAAGACTTGGAAGAATTGTTGACAGCATTGACGTAGTGGTTGATGAAAAAGGATACATCCCCAGGCAAGTAAATCATGAAGATATCGAAGAAGATGAATATTACTCTCCAAATCAGACAGATGATGAAGAAGAACCTCATGAGGCACCAGAAGAACAGATAAGAATAGAAGAGAAGACTCCATCTAGGTATGTTCAGAACAATCATCATGAATCTCAGATTTTGGGGCAAAAGGAAGCAGGTGTACAAACTAGAAGAACAATTGCAGAAGCCTCAAGCTATTTGGCATTGCTCTCCTCCACTAAGCCACAAAATATAAAAGAGGCATGCAAAGATGAAAGCTGGGTCATGGCAATGGATGAAGAACTTGAGCAGATTGAAAAGAACAACACTTGGGAGTTGGTTCCTAGACCAAAGATAAGAATGTCATAGGGACAAAATGGATCTTTAAGAACAAGTTGAATGAGAATGGGGAAGTTATTAGAAACAAAGCTAGACTTGTTTGTAAAGGGTATGCTCAACAATAAGGGATAGATTTTGAAGAAACTTTTGCTCCGGTTGCTAGACTTGAGGCCATCCGAATGTTCCTTGCTCTCTCAAGCTTTCAAAAGTTCAAAGTCTTTCAAATGGACGTGAAATCAGCCTTTCTGAATGGGGACTTATAAGAAGAAGTGTACATTGAGCAACCAGATGGTTTCATCCTTGGGAATGATCCAAATCTTGTATGCAGACTGAAAAAGGCTCTCTATGGTCTTAAACAAGCTCCAAGGGCTTGGTACTACCGATTGGACAAATATCTTCATCAACAAGGATTTTCAAAAGGATCAACCAATAGCAATCTCTATTTAAAAATTGAAAATGACAAATTGCTTATACTTGTTGTGTATGTAGATGACATTATCTTCGGTAGTAATGAAGATGCTATGAGTCAAAGTTTTGCCTTGGTGATGCAAAAATAATTCGAAATGTCTATGCTTGGAGAACTGACATACTTTCTTGGGTTGCAAATCCAACAAAATGAAGGCGGGATCTTCTTGTCTCAAACCAAGTATCTCAAGCAGATTTTGAAGAAATATGGCATGGAAGATGCAAAACCAGTATGTACCCCATGGTTACAGGATGCAGTCTCAGTGCAAATGATGAATCAACAGCTGTGCATCAACCAACCTACAGGTCTATGATTGGAAGTTTACTTTATTTGACAGGTACCTGACCAGACATCATGCATGCAGTGGAATAGTTGGGAGATTTTCAGGAAAATCCAAAGGAAACTCACCTTAAAGCAGTGAAGAGAATTTTCAAATATCTTCAAGGGACTCAAAACTATGGCTTATGGTATCCTAGAGATACAGATCTCACACTTCATGCTTATACAGATGCAGATTGGGCCGGAAGCGTGGATGACAGGAAGAGCACAAGTGGTGGTGCGTTATTTATGGGTTCCAAATTAGTATCTTGGTTTAGCAAGAAACAGAGTTCAATTGCCTTGTCTACAGCGGAAGCAATATGTGGCAGCTGCATCTTGCTGCAGTCAACTCCTTTGGATGATGCAGACCTTGCAGGATTTTCAAATCACTTGTACACCACCTATCCCCATCTTATGTGATAATACAAGTGCACTCAACATTTCAAAAAAACTTGTCATGCATTCAAAGACAAAGCACATACTGATCAAGTATCACTTTCTTCGAGAACAAGTGTTGGAACAAAAGGTCAAATTGGAGTATGTTCCTTCTAAGGATCAAGTTGCTAACATTTTCCCCAAACCACTGCCCAGGGAAACTTTTGAATATCTCAGACAGAAGCTGGGAGTTGTTGATGTATCATCTTGCTGTTAAATCTTATCAGTTTCAGATAAAAATGGGTGTACGCGTGTTGGAGAAGGAGTATCCACATAAATACGCTGGTTTTTATAGAGAAAGTCTTATATATGGAGGCTTGATGGATATCAGAAGGAGCAGTCTCTGGTTGAAGATATTCTGATGTGGGTCTGACAGAGACCATTCGGCACAGGTTCAGGGGGAGCAGATAATATTTTAATAATGCATTGTTGGCATTATTTTAGAAGCTTTTGGTTCTAGTTCATAGTTGTTGTTGATTTCAGGTGGAACAAAGGCAGAGGGCGAATAGAAGGAAATCTTGGTTGCTGATCTGAATGATGATTGACAGTTGCTGCTGCTATCAGCTGTTGATGACTTTTATAAGTCATGTTTTAAATATTCGTCTCTATGTCATGTATCTCTTTCTTATATGGTGTCAAGGTCATGTAACGGCCTATATTGGTTTCCCCACTATGCCTAGGATGAAGATGTAATGTATTTGGTCATCATATGTAAATTTCTGATGTATTCCACTCGGTTGGATGGATGATACCCACTTGGTTGGGTGATGGATGTATGTATTAAGTCTTTTGGTGATAGGAAGGTCTTGTATTGTTGCATAAGTCTTGGTTCTTCTTAAAGAACATCCTTTTGCAAATCTTGCCTACAATTAGGGGGAGCATGGTCAGCACAGCAGGACAAAGATTTCAGCATGTACTCAGGGGGAGCACAACCCTTTGCCCTTGACGACAAAGAGGGAGAATGATCTTGGTGTTGCCATCAAGTCCAAAGGGGGAGATTGTTGGCATTATGGCATAGGTTTGGAGCTATGGCACAAGCGTTGTCCTTGATGGCAACCTTCTTTGGCATCAGATTTCAGTTCAGGCACTCAGAAAGTAGAAACAGACATATACGCAGGTTCATCTAGACGAAGGCGTGTATACACACGGGTTTTACATTACAAAAGCACGTATATGTTGGGGATCATTCTTTTGGTGCATGGCAGTTGGATCTTGGAACTTGAACCTATGTTTTGGACCATGGCGTCTCATCAGATGTGTTGATCCCTAGTTTTGGGTTCATGGTATTGAAAGGTTATGGTTTTGGACCATGGTATTGGGGAAAGCCTAAGGCTATAAAAGAGGAAGGAGATCTTGTGACAAATGACTGTCTGAATTATTATTTAAGATCTAACAAAGTGCTAGAGCTGGTATATTGGGTGGTGATGCAGATCTGGATCTGAAGGAAGGAGGAACCTTAGTGCAAAAGGAAGGATAAGTTCTATTCATGGGTCATAATCTTTAAGCCTGAATGATAATATCTTTGTATGATTTTGATCTGCTAGATGTGGCGCTTGTTTGATCTATAAGTCTGAAAATCTGGGTTAATTAGTGATTGAATATCTGGAAGAGTGTGTTGTCCTTTATAGATCTGTATGCAAGTTCGGTGAAGCAAAGGCGCGTATACACGCAGTTTAGGTGAAGTTAAGGCGCATATACACAGGTTGTTCCATACGCAGATGCGTATGCACGCAAGTTACAGACTGTTGAAATAGAGTATATGCTTTAAGTTGCGATCTAGTTGTTTCTGCTCATTGCTGCTGTGTTCTGGGTTCTGTTGTGTGGTTTCTGGTACTGTGTTTTTGGTACAGTTGGCAGAGAAGTATCTACTTGATTTCAGATCTAGTTGGTGAAAAGGAGTTTGGTTGATGAAGAATTTCTTGATGATTGTTCATGGATCCAGTCTGAAAATTGATGAAACGTGGTCCCTGGAAGAAAGAGAAGGTTGTAGCCTTCTGTAGGCTAGCATCTACGTACTAGTATCTTGGCTAGTTCAAGAGCTAAGAGGGTTGTAGCTCCCTTTCAGGAGAGCCTGGAAAACGAGAGAGGGTTTTAGCTCTCTGCAGGTTGCAGCCCGCATACTGGTAAAAAGACTGCACCAGTATATTGTAAAAGAAGTTTCTAATTGAAAAGAAGATAGAGACAAATTGTAGCAGGTGGTTTTAACCCACATTGGGTTTCCACCTTATATCTTGTGTTCTTGTGTGTGACGGTCTTTCTGCTCTGTTTTACTATCTCTGGTTACTGTTATTTGATTCTGCATCACAATTAACAATCATCATCAGAAAGATTAAGTAAACTAAAAGCTTGTTTTGTATACGCGTATTTCCTTCTGCATAATCGCGTATATATGCAGGTTAATCAAACTAAAGTAGCGTATATCAGTTGTTTTGGAAAAGGAATAATTACCTTGATAATATTGATTCACCCCCCCCCCCTCTCAGTATTATTTCCAATAGGTTTTCCTCTACCATGGGTATCATCATTCGGTTTGAACCAAATAGAATTAGGTTTCTTCAAGCATATTGGAGGGTTAGAGACCAATTGCAGCAGGTAGGGTGGCTTAAGTTCTTTTAAGAATTTCACGGGCATGAGAAAGAGGTCACCAAATATTTTTCTCAGGATTTTGATGGAGTAGAGGTAGAAATTGGAGACGTCAAGCTTATATTGATAAAGTCTATCATTGAAGAAGCTACAAAATTGCCTAGAAATGGAGAAAGTTGGTTCAAAAATAGAAAAGTCAAGGAGAATGACTGGTTAAACTTCCTCAGAGAGATAGCCATGGATATATCAACTTTAAAAATGGAATTCCAATTACAACACTCAAAGCAAAATGGAGAAATTTGTTGTTGGTTATCCATAATTTTTTAACCTGTGAACGAGGGTTCATAACTATGTTTTTCTACCATGCCCTACTTTTCATGAATTTTATTGATGGGAATGAAATCGATTTTCCTTAATTTTTACTTCAAAATCTTAGAAAGATGACATCTAGTATACAAATAGAGTCTAAATAGATTGATAATACCCTCTACTATCACAAACTAATCAAAATTATCATAAAAGCAAATTTAGAAGCTAAGGGAGACAATTCATAGGACATTTTCGCTAATAACCACTTTGAAGGAAGTTCAAGAAGAAGAAACCAACAGAAGGGTTAAAAGAGGTTGATGGAGGTTATCATCAAACCCTAACCATGAAGAGAAAATTGAAGAAGAATGTCCAGAACATAATGAAATAGAGGCACCAGAGGACCCGTTTGAAGATAACAACCCTCTCTCTTAGTACTTTGAAGAATTTAAGTGGAAAAATGAAAAACAAAGTTTTAGAAGAAAGAAATTCACCCTATATCCTAAACCTCCTTAAGAACATGGAGAACCAAAGAAAATTAGGCTGGAACAATTTGCAAAAAAAAGGGGAATTCCAAACATTTTAGAGACAAAAGTAGAGTTAAGAAGAAGGAGAAGAATTTCAAAACTCTCAAATACATAATCTCCAGAAATGATTGATCTTGAAGAAGGGAAATATAAGACACCACCTCACACAGAAAGCTTGATAAGGAGAACACTAGAAATTGATCCAGTTCAATGAGAAACTTATGACTATGTGGAATCCCTAGAATAGAGAGCGCAAGCAAAGGTAAGTTCCTCCCAGAATCAAGAAAATGTATTCAATGAAACTCCTTTGTTAGACCATAGACTTGAGGATACTTCAAAATCGGACATATATGTGTTAGAAATTCTTAATAAACATATCACAAAGGAAAGGGAAGCAGTAAAGGTACAAAATGAGATATTAAGGACTCATATTGATAACATGCTCTTACATCTCTGCCACTGGTATAATAAAAGTAAGAAACTCAAAGAAAACAATAAGTTCCTTAAGAATAATATCAAGGGTTTGCAGAGTAAAATTTTGATGAAGAGACCAATGGTTGACTTAAGCATTAGAAATATAAAGGAAAGCACTAATCTAGACGTGCTTGCACAGGCTTCAGAAATCATACATTGAACAGGAAAGAAAAACAAATTTTGAATTTTTGGTGCATGAGGACATGCAAGACCTTTTGTGTGGGGGAATGTTGAAGTCTGAAATTTTTTCCTTTTTACTACCTCTTTCCCTCTCCTTTATTTTTTTGTGGCCATTTTTTTAGTAGGCTCAACATACTCAAGGTTATTTTTTCTTATAAAAGGTGCTAATCATCCATTTTTTAGAGTCTGCGTTTATTTATGAATTATAATGAAAACATCTCTACAATTATAGAATCTTGATCATTCTGCAGCCATATCCATGATTAAACAGATTGAAATGCATCAACAAAGGGATGAAGGGTATATAAATATGAATAATGTTCACCACATGGGGGACCACCTACTGCATCACTTGGTATGATTTAGAGATCAGGAGATCTAAGAGTGAAACTCAAAGTCAAACTCTGAGTATGACGGTGTAGAGGTAAAGAAAACATAAGCAGGAGATCGTGGTGACATTAGGAGAGCATGAAAAATACATGTTTAATCACGAGGATATGATTCGAGAAGAATTTATCATGATTTTATCTTTCAATAGAAAATCATGAGGAGATAAAGTTCTAATTTAAATCTATTTCCTATATGGCAAAACAATTTCATTTCTTATCGGCATAGAACTCTTGAATTAGTTTTAATGAAAATTTTATAAAATCCATAAGGTGAAACCCAAAAGATAGTTTACAAATTAATTGTGTTGTCATTTATTTTTAGTATTGTGAAACTTTGTTTCAAATAAATAGAATCCTTTATTTTCAATGCACAGTTGAGTAATCAGTTGATCAATGATAAACTTACACTCATGGGAGGGCCCCCTGGCAGGTTGTAAGAATACTTAGTTTTGCTCCTATTTTAATTTACTCATAGTATAGTTGTTTCATTACTTAGTTATGTTTTATTAGCTCATAGCATGGTAGTTTTATGAATTTTTTCTCCTTGAATATTTTTGGTTTAATCCTTTGTTGTTTCAATTTTAGAGTTCTCATAAAAGAGATATAACAATAATATATGATTTTCGTATTTGTTTTCTTTCCAAAAATTTTGTTTCATTACTCAGATAATTTCGTTCATGGTGAAAGAAATGTATTTTATAGTTAACTACTATCATTAGTAATAATTTAGAGTTACAAATTCTCATTTGAGTCTTGCCTCTCCAAGTAATTTCATTAGCATTTCTTTATGCAATTGTAGTTAATTTATTTTCTTTCTGCAATTAGGAATTAAGTTTTCTTTATGCAATTAGTGTAGAGGTTAATTTCTGCAAACTAGTTTTGTAATGCTTTCAATTCTGAAAGTATCATTAAAATCTTTGTCTTGCAATATACTATTAGCATTTCCTTTTATGCAAGTAGAAATAGGTTTTGAATTCTGCAATTAAAATAGATTTTTGATCCTGTGAGCAATATATTTCAATTTCGTTAAATTGGTTTTGATGTAACTTTGAATAGAAATAACTTGTGCGTTATTACTCTCTAAATCTCATTCGAAATTTATACATACATAGGATAATTTCATACATAAAGTAATTCAATCCATAAATAAAATTCCTATGAGATATGGTGCACAAACATCACACAAGTACACAAACCTTGGTTGACAATTAATGAAGTAATTTAAGAAAAAATAAAGTACCCAACAAAATGTTTCCTCACATCCGAAGGTCAAAAAACTAAGGAATATCCCTTCATGAAAAGTTAGCAGTGTCCCACAATGGCATTGCTCATAAATGATTTACCATCATACTGTTGCATGTTCCAATTCCTTTTGTTGTTGCTACTAACACTCATGTAGCTAGTTCCAACCACCCAAGCCAAAAATTTTCTATGCCTTCCTCTATCAATCAATTAATTTCCATTAGAATAAAAAGGAATTGAATAAGTTAAAATAGTACCTTATTGATAGCTCGTTAATAAGGTACATCTATAATTATGTTTACTTCATGTCATAGCAAGTCAAATTGGTTGTTTGATGAAATCGTGATATATGAACATCACATATGGATAGCTCAAAACTAAACCATTATAAAAAAAAATCATAGAATATTTTCATAATCAAAACTGAAATAAAATATGAATACTTATCTTTCAAATGGTTCTTGCTTCTACATTTGTTCTTTTCCACTTTCGTAAACACACCAAATCGGTTTCCAAACCCAAAAAGCACCTAGTGCCTTCTCTTGCATGTGTAATATCAGCAAAAAGGATGTCTAGAGACTATATCGTCTCAACCGTTAATATCAACAATTCAATATTTGTCTCATCCTAGTTGTCTGACGTTCCAAAAGTTTGTCCCAACCCTCAAAATCGAGGGAATAGTATCTCACCCATAGCTTCCAAGGAATCTTGCTTGTTATGGGACTCTAGATAATTTGTCCCAATTCGCAAGCTCAAGGGACTAGTTACTCAACCCACAACATCAAGGGGTTCCAAGTTTTTACATGATTTAGCCCACATCCTCCATGGATCCATAGAGTCCATCCCTGATAAGTGCATACACACACACATTGTACATCACAACACATACACCCACACACAATGTATAACACAGTACATAAACCTACACATGTTGTAGACACAACACATATACATACACATTACAACACAACAATACACATGTAACAATACATACGAAACAATACCACATGTACAACACATACACAACACAACATGTACATGTCAACAATAATAGACATCCAGAGACCACACTACCTCTACTAGGCAAACTTGCCTCTAGTGTCTTATCCATGCTTGTCCCAGCATGTCGTAGACGACATTGCCTTCATTCCACTGATGTATCCTTCAACATCAATTTTCATGGCATAAACATAGCCATAGTTATAATTACACTATATCAATTCATGTCCATCTGATACCAACCTCATATATCTTTCAGGGCTACTCTACCCACTTGATACCTCATAAAGCAGGAACCTTTTCATGTCATTACTACATAAAGAAATCATTCTTCCACAAGAATGATTCATGAAAACCATATAGATAATAGCATATACATATACATTAGCATAATCATGATCACAACACAATTAGTAGTGTTCATAAGGTCAATTTTAAGAGAACTCCCTTTATCTGTGCACATCATGCACACCATTGAGAAAAAGCGTTTTTGACTTAGCCAAGGAATCGCATACCTAAAATCCATTTACTTTACCTTTTTTATTACCTTTCTCATGACTTTCCTACCACTGTTTATTTACCCCAATGGAACCAACCAACCCAACTGGTTGTCATATTATTTCCTTTAACTACCCTCTATTCATGCATCAGGCTTAATCTGGGTCTTACATTACTACTTGGGTTTCACTCAGATCTCCCCAATATCCATTAAATTTCCTCTTTTCAAACCAATTCCCAAGACCCTCAAAACATAAAGGGAAAGAACAACAAGGAAACATAAATAAAAAAATAAGGAGGAAAAACAAACAACAAGACAACACCACAAACAAAGTGGGATGTTCATGCACCAATCACACTCAAGACCGCAAATCAAGCACAAACAAATAACAAAACACTAAAAGCACAAGACTCTCAATAGACACAATGACTCAACTCCCATGGTTCCTAGTTCTTCCAAGGATTTATGAGTGAAAGCTCAACCCAATCCTTTCTCAAGGTCCATGGAAGTGTCTTTTCCATGCAGTTCCCTACATCATATTCTCATATACACATAAATTCCAGTGCATAAATAAATATAAAAATATACTAGCTACATTAGCTGTTGTACCTAGTAGGCTTCCTTGTAACTAAATACATACATATCCTCTCTCAATGGATTCTAATTCCCTTGACGAATTCAACCTTAACTAAAAACTAGTTGTTATGCCTACATATGATCAACCATCTTTCATGTAACTTCATCAGGATGAATGTTCTTCCATGCACTTTAAAATTCTCTACTACTCAACACTGGAGCATGAGCTTTTTCTGCTGCAAAATGCATTGATGATTTTCCTGGAACTCTCCTCTAGTTCTAATTCCACCTCAATGATGGATGTCTGATGACCTACATACTTTATATCCAGTTCTACATTGACCTAGGGAATTCTCTAACTTATACCCCAACATTTTTCTCCCCTCCTATGCACTATAGATATAAGGCTAGTCACAATCTCCTTATGCCACTCTGATACAAAGGGAAATCCTTCTTGTGGTGATCTCCATTACAAGTTCGAAACTACAATCATTCTCTTCCATTGCCTTTATTATGCTACTCCATAGGCTGAGGCCCATGTCCTCTCTCAACTGCATTGAACTTCTTATACAGAGTCACATTTTCCTTATCAACTGCATCCTGGGTTCTTCCTCTAATGACTGCGGTTCATCAACTCGATACGATATGTTTACAACAATCCATTGATGAATCATTGAACCTTGAAATTCTCATCTTGGCATCTTCACATTTCCATCATGAAATTTCCCAGGCAAGTAATTCATCTCAAAGAGTCTCTCAAACTTATCTCATGCTTCCATACTTCTACATCTTCTGACTTATTCAACTCACGATCGAAAGTAGGAGACCTAGATTTCTTAAATGTTCTGGAAAGTATCTCCCTTCACTCCTTCTATAAGGATGCTGGTGGTGATGGTGATGATTTCTCTAAAAACCAAAACTAGAGTGAAATCTATAAGCACTGATCTAAAATGGGGGTTTGATAACTTACTATGCTTACAAGAACCTCCCACTCAGTTAAACAAACAAATGATATAGCTTATATATGACTTTTGCATAATTAAATACTTGAAACATGTGTGTGTTTTCTTTTAACTATTTAAGTGCTTTAAGTCCATTTGTTTATGCTAATGTTAAACACATATAACAGCCATATAGTGCAACAAATAAAAATCAACACATAACAACAAATTTAATCTAGGAGTTCACCCAAATAGGCTACATCTCCTTGAGATTTTTCCATTTTGACTTGGCTCTTTGGTATTATGGAAAAGTTTCTTTTACAAGTTCCACAATTAAATCCAAAGGTTACTGAACTGAGGCAATTGGATTAGAATACCATTTATATCCCTGTCATGGTCATTATCACTCTGCAAATTGATCTAAGCTCCCTTAGACTTGATTCCTTCAATCAGTGCTATGAGCTACCCTGCGTTTCTTGATGGTACTAACTCCTTTAAAATTATTTAACTATCACTAAAACCTCATCTCCCATATCCAGAATATATCAGACACCCAAAATAGATTGAACATTTGCTCAAAATGAGCATTGCATCCACAAACTAGGCCTTCCTCCATAGTTGGCACTAGGTTCCCTGAAACTTCCCTATAGCATCTCAGCCTTTAGAAGTCTTCAAATGCTTCTGCAAATCCATGCAATGGATTCAAAAGGCTCATTATAGTTAGGAATGACTATTGGTTTATTGAGAACGAGTATTGGTAGCTCCTACAACTACCTCCAACTCCAGGTGGCCCTGAGCTCCAAAATCGCCCTACATGAAAATCTCCATGAAGATGACTTCTTCAGCTTCTCTAGACTACTCCATTGGCTTCAAAAATGCTCCAATTATCATAGCTAGACTCTTGTTTCACTCTCTCTCTCTCTAGTTGAAAACTGCTCCTGGAGTGCATTTAGTCAATATCCCCTAGGGATACTCCACTCTCTTTTGTGAATTGCACTTAACTTCGGTTAAATATAGCATAACCACCCTTTTTAGCCACTCCACAAAGCTAAATCATCGGAGGTGACTATTAAATTAATTGTTTGGACATGCATATGAGGTGGTATAATCCCTACGGTTAGGGATAATACCCACTGGAAGCATTTCAAATAGTGGAATCTCCATTGTCGATCTATCACGCTCAATCCAACGAATATCATGTCATCTACTCACCAACTAGCTCGGATGATCTCGATTGTCAATAAATCCCACGTGATCCAATGGCTATCACGTAATCTTGTATTAAATCCTTCTCGATTGATATCATATTGAGAGTGTACAAGAAAAGTGGTTTTCTTACGGTATGTGTTGATCACTAAGGTTAATCACGTAGAATTCATAAATATCGGTTACAACGTTTAGTCCACGCGAGATACCATTTCCCACTTTCCGAATACTACCCACGTGCTCAATACGAAAGCTAAAGAAAGATGTTTAAGGAAAGGTTTAGCACTAAATATTCCAGGCAATATTCTTTTTTTTAATATTTTCAAAAACCAAATTAGTCTTGGTCAAATGTCCAAAAATTGTAGTTTACTAGACATTTCAAATTGCGATAACTCCTTCGTACGGTATCGGTTTTTCAAACCATTCATGGCACTGGAATCAGGAAGATGAGATCTATCTAGTTGTTCAGGTTCGACGATATTTTGAACACTTTGAAATTTGAGCTATCATTTAGGTCATGGATCAATATCTGATCACTCCTCCCCATTAGGAATCTTTTGGATCACAAAAGACTGATATATTGATCTGTACAGTAGATGAGAGTACAACACCCTCTTCTTTTAGCCTCCATACACTTGCCTTGCATGGCTAGTGCCTTTGAACCAAAACTCGATGGTAGTCGACACTTCCCTTCCTTGATGCACTTGTCCTCCTGTTAAGAACTGTCTTCCTTGAACTCATTCAGAATTTCTATTGAGAAGTGTACAGAAGGTAGTTGAACATCTCTTCCTTTATCATCAACCTAAGATGGCTCAAAAAAATGTGAGATTACATCATAAATATATGCATACTTAACTGAAATTTTCATATGTACCAATGAAAGTATGTTTTATTGTGTCAAGAAGTCAAACCACTTCTTACCAAGCCATTTCTATGGTGACTTTTGCTGCTGCAAATCTTCTTCTGACATCTTGTCAAAAACAACATAATGCAAAAAAACAACTTGATGACATAAATTCACATCATGTGAATCATCATCATGTCTCTTACATCTAGGTGTACCAATGATCGACTAAATCACAAGCCGACAAAAACATACCTTTTTCAAACAACTCACTCTCTAAGTCAAGCATGCACAAAAAGAACTTGATGATTCTTTTTCAAAGTAGAAAGAATTCCACGTCTTGTGAAACACTTCATCATTATGTCCCTTTTTCAATCTTGGATACAAAATCAACTTTTCCAAGTCAATATGACATTGCATGCATGTTTAAACAAAGCAATCGACCATCAAGTCAATTACACATACATATTCAAATACAATGAAATCGTCAACATTCCTTTGTTCATACATACCATTCCCATGCATCTATTCCATTATTCAACTTTATCTCAAGGAAAATATAAGTACAAGATCCTCAATCATATGTAAATGTACTTACAAAGCTGAAATGATCATAATTTTGCTGCAATAAAGCGAGTCTCATACTCATCTTTTTCATTCACTTTTTGGTAAAACCCTGCAACTTGCATTCCATTGGCAAAGAAATGTATCAAATCAAAATACATGCAACTTTAATTGGATAATAACTCTAACCATTTCTTACCAATCCACATCAAATGTGCTTCCTTTAACTACACATCGACATCAACATGTGAATCCTCCTTAAACACATCAATTATGGAAACTTCCTTTCCATTCTTGCCATTCTCTTTTTCCACGTTCTTCAAATTTTGTGGAAGCATTGTTGGATTCAAAATCCAACACTTTTCAGAAATATGTCCTTGCTTATGGCAATAATTTCAACACATGTTCATCCCCTTTACAACATATTTTGCCTTGTCCAATGGACATTTGGTTGCTTGCCTCCATTTCTTCAAAAGTGTCCTTTATGTGGCCATTTTCTTTCAACATCTAGAGACACTATGGTTAACCAAACCACAAAAGGAATATGAATTTTTTTTCCAATGCTTATGTGGAAGTTTACCATGCTTAACATAATCAAAAGAAATTTGATTGAAATGAAATTTATACCTTCCTCTTTCACCTTTGTTTCCTTCATGAGAAAGTGAATCGAATGAAGAAGTGGCTCCCTTTAGAACACCATCAATCTCTTCAATGATTTTAGATCTTTCACAACTCCTTTGTTTGATTTCATGCTTATGAACACATTCTTCTTGCAAAATATGTTTCAAACAATTGCATTCCCGATGAATACAATATTTGCAAACTTGAGGTGGAGAACCTAAAATGAAACTCCTTCTAGGAACTGCTTCAATTGCGTTCATGGAAATTTATCTACAAGATTATCCATAGCCAAGACCCAAATACTTAAGCCTTTCCTAAACCATTATTGGGTCAACAATTCCTTGTGCATGTTTACCCAATCCTTTTCCTTCATCCCCCATTTTTGACATCCACTTGGACCCTATGCCTCTTGTATGTTTCTCAAAAGAACCAACATAAACATTCTTTGAGGAAATTGAAGACAAAATAGGATTGTTTACCTCTTCTTCAAACTGATGCTTGACTAAGGCTTCTTTGGCAACAAGTAGTTGTGTCTCCAACTCATGCATCCTTTCTAGGTTCATATTTGCAATATGAAGTTGGATCTCCATTTCCTACAATTTGTCAAAAAGCAACTACTTCTCTTCCTTCATGGAATTCAACTGCTCTCGAAATTTTGTGTTCTTCCTTTCATCCTCATACATTTGTTTCACCATATCCATCATGATGAAAAAGTCTCGCTTCATGTATTCATCAAAGAATCTTGTGAAAGAGGAGGATTTTGAAAACACACTTGTAGAATTTGTCATTATAGAAATCAACAAAAGAAATTCAATAAAATTCACAAAGCTTTCAAAGAACTAATGGCTATAGAGTAAAACTCTTATTCAAGTAGGCATTTGCAAAAAAACCCTCTTATGCTTCAAGGGTTGCCTTGAGGTACTTTGGGTAAGGAGAATTCCTTCAGCTCTTCTTTTCCTCTCCTAGACTTAACTATTAGTAGCTTTCCCTTCACTTTTGCAAACTCAATCAACAGTCAGTTTACAAATAGTCAAATAGTCAAATTATTTGTACTATTTAGACACCTTTTAAGTCAAACAAGCAACCTACTGCTCTGTCAATCAAGCAACTTTCTCTGATACCACCTTGATCTGAAATGGGGGTATGATAACTTGTTGTACTTACAAGAACCTCCCACTCAGTTAAACAAATAAATGATCTAGCTTATTATGACTTTTGTGGAATTAAATACTTGAAACAGGTGTGTGTTTTCTTTTAACTATTTAAGTGATTTGAGTCCATTTGTTTATGTTGATATTAAACACATATAACAGCCATATAATGCATAAAATAAACATCAATGCATAACACCAAATTTAATCTAAGAGTTCACCCGAATATCATGGGCTACGCCTCCCTGAGCTTTTGTCATCTTGACTTGGCTCTTTGGGATTATGGAAAAGTTTCTTTTACAAGTTCCAAACTTAACTCCAAAGGCTACTGAACTAAACCAATGGGCTTAGAATACTATCTATATCCTTGTCATGGTTGTCATCACTCTGCAAACATATCTAAGCTCCCTTAGACTTGATTCCTTCAATCATTGCTCTGAGCTACCCTTAGCTTCTTGATGGCACTAACTCCTTCAAAATTATTTAACTGTCACTGAAACCTCATCTATTGTCTATAGCACATATCAGACACTAAAATTAGACTTAACATTTGCTCAAAATGAGCATTGCATCGCCAAACTAAGCCTTCCTCCATGGTTGGCACTAGGCTACTTGAAAATTCCCTATATCATCTCTACCTTTAGAAGTCCTCAAATGCTTAAGCAAATCCCTACGATGGATTCAGGAGGCTCATTACAATCAGGAATGTCTATTGGTTCATTGAGAACACATACTGGTAGCTAATACAACTGCCACCAACCCCTGGATGAAAATATCCATGAAGATGACTTCTTCAACTGCTCTGGATTATTCCATTGGCTTTAGAAGGCTCTAATTATCCTAGCTAGCCTCTTATTTCACTCTCTTTCTCTCTAGTCGAAAACTGCTCCTAGAGTGCATTTAGTCAATATCCCCTAGGGATACTCCACTCCCTTTTGTGAACTGCACTTAACTCTAGTTAAATATAGCATAATGGCCATTTTCAACCGCTCTTCCAAGCTGAACTGTTGGAGGTGGCTGTTACATTAATTTTTTGGGCATGCATATCAGGGAGTATAATCTTGACAGTTAGGGATAATTGTCACCGTAAGAATTTCAAATAGCGAGATCTCTACTGCTGAACTATCCTACTCGATCCAACAGATATTGCGTTGTCTGCTCACCAACTAACCCAGACGATCTCCACCGTCGATCAATCCTACCTGATCCAACAACTATCGTGCAATCTCGTGTGAAACCTTTCTCAATCGATATCAGATTGAGAGCGTGTGAGGAAAGTGGTTTTCTCGTGCTATATGTCGACCGCTAAGGTTAATTACGTAGAATTCATAAATACTGGTTACAAATTTTTGTCCGCGCGGGATACTGTTTCCCACTTTATGGATACTATCCACGTGCTCAATATGGAACTTAAAGAAAGGCATTTAAGGAAAGGTTTAGCACTGAATATTCCAGGGAATATTCCTTTTTCTTAATAGTATCAAAAACCAAATTAATCTTGGTGAAATGTCCAAAAATTACAGTAGACTTTTCAAATTGCAATAACTCCTTCATATGGTACCAGTTTTTGAACCATCCATGGTGCCAGAATCAGGAATACAAGATCTATCTGGTCGTTTAGGTTTGGCACTCTTTTGAGCATTTTGAAATTTGAGCTATCATTTAGGTCATGGATCAATATTTGATCCTACCCCTCATTTCAGGTGTATCCAAGGATATTCCACCTCTATTTCATCTTTGTCCACCATGTGTGTGCTCTAAGGCATGTTTCCATATGCCCCATTAGTCTTCTCCTCTTGTCCATAGTCGATCCTCAGTTGTCCCTACTTCTACAAATATGAAAGACCTTGGAGAATGACTACATTACCCTTTGTATTTTTTTCCTGATCCCTTGAAAGTATTTCTTGTGCCTCAATTAACCTTTCATTTTCTACCTTCCAACTCACAATTTATTCCTTCAATATTCCTTAATGTATATGCTAGATTGGGAGAGTACTCTTTTTCTTGATACTCAATTGATCTTTCGAATTGCACTACTTCTGCATGAGCCCCATAAGGCGAGTCATCTGCACTATACTCAACTATTCCACTAGTCATTCGTGGTCTTCTATTGTCCTACAACATACCATGTTAGACAAACCAAGTAGAAGACATAATAAAAATCATACCTCAATGTATCTCATGGGAGGCTATTATATCTGCACAAGTTAGTCAACATTACTACAATACATAATAATATCAAGAACTTAACCACAATGATACTAATTATCATGCTTAGACCACAATTCATATAACAAGTTAACTATCATTCATGACTAACTGATGTACATGCATATAACCTCACAAATCAACTAGCATATATCATGCATGTTGATCCACATGGATATTGGTGGCCAGCCACCTATTTCCACTAGAACTCCAATCAATTTCATCAATTTCCTTGATTATAGTGGCATTTACTATTTTACCATTTTTTTGTATCCTGAACTTCTAGAGCACTTTTGACCCCCTAAACAATATTTTTTGTGGTTCATAACATGCCCATTGAAGGGCTTGCAGTAAATCCTATATTACTAAGAGAGCTATTTCTGAAATGGTATCACACATGTGAAATAAAGATCATATGACTAATTTACGACCTTGGAAATTTAGCTTCCCAACTAACCCCAACAGGGCCCACAAGATCTTGGTGTTGCATCTCATAGGGTTAGGTTTCTCATTTTTTATGGTTTCCCTTTGTTGTTAAAAAATAAAAAGGCCCTTGAGCCTCATTGGGACAGAGTTCAAAGGCATGTAATTTCAACATCTCTTCTGATAGATAAGCTACCATCGCCCGAGCTAGTTTATTTCCATTTTGTATGTAACCATATTTCAATTCTTTCATGTTAATGAAATGAAGTTTTATTTTTGTTTGATATTTTTGTTTATGCTTATATCTTATTATGTTTCATTCCTCAATAAATCTAAATAAGTGGTATCTAATTGGACTTCTCTTTCTCTCTTTTTCTTTGCATGTCCCCAACGAGGTCAAGGTATTAGAAGCTAGGGCTTGAACTAGTTGAACCTTTGCAAGAATATCCTCGCAAACCCTAAAGACCTCCCATGGCAGAAGGAAAGAAAGACAAGGGATTAGGAGATCCTTTCAAAATATTTCTCTAAGAATCCCTCAATTGACAAAGGAATGAAATGATGGAGAACTTTTCCCAGATCCTTAAGTGGCTACCCACAGGAAACACATCTTCATCCTGCAGCCACTTTAGAGGCGCCACTCCCTTAGAGGTAAAAGTAAACTTTGTCATTCCCATATTTGAAGGATAGATAGATGAAGGCACCAAATATATATGTTTAAATATGTTGGAGGGATATTTTTTGGTTCATGATTTTCCAATTAGGAAAATATTACTTTTTCACTTCTCAAACTCACCCCCCATTTCAAGGACTGGTTGGAAACCTATTGTGAATAGAAGGATGACAGAGAATCTTCATTGTTCTCAGCCTCAACCACTTGGAATTATTTTTGAGATGCAATCAAGGAACAATATTACCTTGTCAAGAACCATGAAGATAAACACATAAAGTGGACCACACTATGGAAAGGAAGGGACCAAGATGTGTTGTAGTTCAAAAATATTTTTCATACCCTTCGCACGAAGTTAGGTATCAAGGATTTTGAGTGACATTTGGTACTCAAGTACCATGGATATATACAAAAGTACATCCATGACATGATGGAGTTCCTCGATATCTCCTCGCTTGATTCTACCTACCGATACGTTGTCAAGATGGAGAATAACTTTAGACGAAAGAAGAGAGACTTTAGATCTGCAAATTTGAAGCACGAGAAAGGTGCCCCCAAACAACTGAACAAAGGATAAAGCCAAGGCAGGGCGATGCAGGACAAACCATCAAAGCCAAAAGCAGAAAAAACACCATGAAGAAAAAGAAGGACACAAAAAAATGGTGTGAGTTCCATAAGATCCCCACTAACAACATAAGTGAGTGTCGAGTCAAGAACTCACTAGTGGTCGAGCTGAAGGCTTCTGAATCAAATGCACGTTCTGACTCTAAGTTGGAACATAACAAGGGGAATGACAAAGGGAATTAGATTATGGATGCAAAGCCCAGTTCCAATGTTAGAACCACCAAGATCAACGAGATTGAGCCGAAAGATCCAGATGAGGGGGAGTGTCTCTTCTACTCATAGATGTGGGTGAAGGGTTCTCCGTTGGAGTTCATTGATGATAGTGGGAGCCAAAAGAACCTAATTTCAGCAAATTTCATGAAGTGGTTTGGCCTATCGACCACACCAAAGCTGTAGTCATACACCATTTGGTGGCTTCACCTAGGATGAGATCTCCACGTCAGCCAATAGTGTCGCCTTCCCTACAACGTCAAGCACTTCACAGATGAGGTAATGTGTGATGTTCCTCCTCTTGATTTTTTTAATCTATTATTAAGCCAAGCATACTTTGTTGAAGCGTCATGTCGTGTATGATTCTCGGCCTCACACTATTACGCTTAGTTATGGCAATAAGTTATATAGGATAACAGAGATAACATCACCTACCGCGATCTCATTAATCACAATAAAGTAATGCAGTAAGATAATTTATCGAATTGGGAAATCTATCATCCTTGTGATTTTCCTTTAGGGAAAGAAGAATATTGTGGCTACATCCATAGCCTCCAGATAGGGCTCCTGCCCACAACAATAGCAAATGGACAAGGTCATGGAGGTCCAAGGATTATAGGGACATCATCACCTCGCCCATAGGGGTAGCCCTACAATGTCAGGCCAAACACTCCATCAATCTAACCCCAGACGTGTGGCTACCCAATGAACCAAGCTATCAAAACTATGTTATAGTGAACAATGAAATCAAGAGGAAGATTTAGTAGTTGCTGTAGAAAGTGTAAAACCCTACTCCCTCACTTGCTCAAGCTTACCAGACCACTTGGGTAAATATGTGATGAAGAGTTACTATCATATGATTCAACCTCCTAGTTCACCTTAAGGAAGTGGAATCGACAAAACCAAAACCATACTAACCTTCCTTAGTGCTACACGGCCCCCAATGGCTAAACCACCCTTCCAGGTGCCCAAACACTAAGTTAAACCTTTGTTTTTTGTCATGGACTCCCTAACATTGGAAAAACATTGTTGGAATTTGAATATAACCCTCACGTTACATGTACAATATTGCAAGGGAGCGACTACAATATTTTCACCGAGTTCTATGCCTGCAACCGTGCGATTTGGGGCACATTTTTTAGGGCTAGTCATGAGACCACTACCCAGAACTTAATAGAACTATCATCAATTATATGTGACATAGGTATAAAGCCTTCCATAAAAATCATAAATAATAACTTGACCTAACAAGGCCTAACCATGACAAAAATTACATCAAACACATCATAAACACATAATCTATAGGTCATAATTACATATGTAAACATAGGGATATCATACTTATCTGAAGATCGTCAAGAAGGTATGATGCTCTCATATTATATTTGCATTATCTTCTATTAGGTCATACATTCATTAACCATTCATTTACTAAAAAAAACAAGATGAGAGCCATAACTAAATTTTTCCATAAATGCATGTTTATAACCAATAGATTAACAATGATAGAACAACCATTAAATTACATAATAACCAAAAAAAAAAATCTCATTAAACTCAAGAGGAAATATTCTTATTATTTTTATGTGAAAGCAAACCAAGTCAAGGAATTCCATGTACCACCTGACCATACATTGCGATGAACCAAAAGTTTCTTTTACCCAATCACCCCCATCCCATATTCTAATGATGAATATGAAACTCACAACAAAACCAACCAGGGATTCCTCAGTATTTACCATGTATCCTACGATTACCGGTCAAGGGATTCCTAGGCCTAAAACCCTCATCTATACAACCACACTTTACCATTTATAATGTCATTATTGTTCAACAGATTCCTAGGCCCAAACAATAAACATACACTACTAGGCTTTCCTGCAATACCGCCATATATCGTCAATGGATCACTAAGCCCTACACAAGTATGGATGCCTCCAGATCTCTCCACCTAAATTGTGAGGAATTTTCTTGTCTCCACTATGAGGATTTACCGCGTATGCCACCATTTACTGGCCAAGGGATTCCTAGGTCTTTGGTAATTTTCCTAAGGCCACCCCACTTAGTTTTGAAACCATTTACTAATCCAACTCAACAAACTAAAAGAACTCTATCACATCATGTCTATCCAAAAATGGAAAGGAAAGGTTGAAACCATTGTCATACCTAGAAAAACCCATGCCAATGACAGCAAGAGAACCAAATTCACATATACATGTAACATGCATGCCAAACTAGGAAGGAAATCACACATGAAATTCGATACATGCAAGTAATATCATTGTACCATCTTTATCCAATTCTTCCTTTCTTGATATTTGATTTATTTTTCCTTCCTTGTCCCTCCTTTCCTTTCCTTTATCCAATGCTAAAGTGCTCCAAGAATTCTCTAAGTGTGCAAGAGTATGAGAGAGAGAATAGATAGAGTGCTCCCAAAACTGAACTAATAAAAGCTATGAATTCACCCTCATAAGCCTTTTATCATTGAGGCCTTAATTTTCTTCATTTTCCTCCAATTCCCTTCTCACATGAAACATGTGACCTTTTACCTTCCTTTTCTCCCATTTTCCATTAATCTCATAAATAAATGCCAATAAATTCCTCTTTTCCTTTCCAAAGCCTTCTCCTTTTCCTTTATCAATTTCTTTAGGCATAATAAACAACATTCAGCTTGGAATAAGTGTTCCATGACTCTTGTCTTATTCTTTCCTTTATTAACTTTATTACATTAAATTTTAACCTGGGTTTGTTACATACCCCTCCACCTAAATCGAACACCATCCTCAGTGCTTTGTGACACCTATAACCAACAAGACCGTTGAAAGCCAAAACATACTACCTATGGAGCTTTATAACATAGATCGTTGTAGTATTTACAATGACATCCTGCTGAAAACATGAAAATCATGTCATTTGTTTGAGCTTTATAGAATAACTCATTATGGTATTTAAAAATAACGACCACATATACTCATGCAAATTTTCTTCAACCAACAAAGAACCATATTGTCTATGGGCCTTTCTAAATCTAGCTCAATACAGTACTTACAATAATATACACATATATACATACACACATTTACTCTAACAGTCAAATGAAAGGATATGATGCTCACATCCACAACAAGGGAATCCAGAGGCTCACACCTCCACCCTCAAAAGTAGTAACATGATTCAACTCCTTCCTAGGGAGTCCAGAATCCTCTACCAAAGTCAACCTGCATCTAATATCCAGCGCTATGATCATACACCACCTATCCTTTCAGTGAACAGTTACAGACTCATTACTCCAAGGCAGACTCCCAATTTGATTTTGATTCCATTTGACAACAATTATGACCAAAAGGAATCCATCCCCCAAAATTCCCTTATATGTTACACAATCCCTCAAAAAATTCGGTCACCCCCTTCTATGCAGTCACTCACCTTCCAGGTTCCCTGACATCCACTTTCTCGAGTGATCCATCCCTTGGCAAGGTTTCCTCACATCCAAATTTCCAAAAACCAAGGCATATTCCTACCTCAAAACCATCGTAACATTCATAAAATTCTCATGGTAATCAATAGAGACTATTGGGTGCCAGTGTCCCTCAATGGTCCTACTCCTTAAGTTCTTTACAAACATAGTGCTGCATTTTCCAATTCCTTTCATGATTGTTGTTAATTCTCACAGTCTGTTTCAACCACCCAAACTAGGCATTTTCATGCTTTCCTATTGATGAGCCCTGGTATTTCACCAAGGATGTTGCAACTCCTAAGGGCCTCTCAACTTAAATTTTCAACCTAGGGTTTGTACAGGCTTAGAGGTTATAGTGCTATATGCACAACAGGTTAGGTTCTACTCATGTCACGCTCATTCACGAAATCATATCAAGGTGTTTAGAGACCACTCCTCCAACTAATTACAGTGAAAATTGCTTATGAAAGAATAAATGAACATGATTCTAGTTACAAAGGTTAAAGTGTCATTCATTACATGTAAATGATAATTGAAATTTCATGAAAGGAAAAGGTTGATCTATTTGCAGAAATAAATCATGATGATTTATTTTCACACTTAATCAAATCAATAACCTACTTTCATGCATCATTTATATACTCAGACATACTTGAAAATGACGGATCCAATCTTTAACATACATATGAAAAAAAATACTGATTATAACTTTGTTTTTCTATCTGATTGTTGTAGTGAGGAAAGGATGAGGTCAGAGTGATCCTAGAGTCTTCCCTAATCATCAAATCATAGTGTGGGATCCATTATTCAACTTAACTAATTTAGAGTCAAAGTATGGTGAAAATCCGATTGAATCAAATAATGCTACATGTCTACTATAGGAGGTCCTGTATTGTTACAGGAGGTTCTGTATTGCTACAAGAGGCCTTGTTTTGCTACAGAAGGAGGGTACAATAGCATTTTAGGGATAGAAATGATGTCTTGAAGATAGAGGAAGGTGGAGGAAAGTAGAAGGACATGAATGAAGGGTGTGGGAGCACCTTAGCCAAGCCTAGTACCCCTCGAACATCTTTCTTAAACCAAATTTGATGCCCACAATGTCCTTCATTTACCTTAAGAGAGTGGATTTGGAGACAAATTTTGGAAGCAAGGTGAGGTTCCTAGGGGGAAGATGGAAAGGTCTAGGTGGATGTGGAAAGGTGTGCCCACCACTACAAATTTCTACAGTTCCTACAGCTAGCCAAATACATTCATCAAATGATGTTTATTGCAACAAAGTAAATAATCATGGAAAATATGAGTTGAATTTTATTGAAGTCTACTAACCTACAACACAACTCTAATTTCCAAACCAATGCTGCTAAATCCTAAGTTGAAAATATTAAACATGTAGTCATATTCCAATCTAATACTTAACACTTTCCGAGAAATCATAATGACATAGTTTTGATTTGTTATTGTGGATCTTTAAATTCACTCTTCCCACAAGAGAGGTGATAGGAAAGCCTGTAATTACAAGATTTTGTGATATAAAACCTACTAAAACAAAGATAGAATTGCAATTCTTTGAAAAAGGAATAAGAAATAAATAAAAGAGAGAGACTAAATCATATGGGTTGGGCCCAAAATACAAGCGTTTCAACCCTCCAAAACTAACTCAGATGCATACCAATGGTAAACTTCTCATTAATAGAAAATGATAGTCATATAAATCATATGAAAAGTAAGAATAATAATGTAAAGCACTAGGATCTCAGTAGATAGTCCTAGCTGCAAAAAAAATTGGAATTCTAATGAGCCTCTTGGTTTGTTTATTTATACAAAAAGGTAGTTGATGGTAGTTCCCTTGAAAAGAGGAGTGATTCCTTCCAACATCTCACGATTTTTGGATTTGGTCCTCCTTGATCTTCACATGGACCTAGATTCCCTTGGCTTCTAGTGAATTCGAGCTATGAGTTAGGATTTTGTGATCTCAATTCGATTTAGAGAGTTAATGAGGCAGATAATACCACTATATTCTCTCGTGTGTGTCTTCATCAAGCCTCTTCATAGTAAATGCTTATTTTTCTACAAATAATCAGATTAGGCCATACAATATAAAAAACACCCTTTAGTCTTCCTATTAAGCATAATATGGCAAAAAATGCAAATTAATGTGAGAAAATGAGAGTTTTAAGGGTTGGATGATAACACAATGAAATTCAAAAGATACTTATTAATGGGACCCATCACTTATAAAAACCACATAATTTACATTAGATTCAAAATAAATTGAAATAAATTCACATCATACCCCATTGGTAGCTCGTCAATAAGGTACACCTACAATTTTGTTTACTTCCTGTCTCAACAAGTCAAAATAACTATTTGATCATATCATCATGTATAACATATCACATTCAATTAGCTCAAAACACTACCATCATAAATAAAAATCATATATCACATGTAACCATCATAAATCAGAGTCATAGATTACATGCATAATTAAAAGGGAAATAGAATACATATATGTATCCTTCACTTAATCCTTTTTTTTTGCCTTTGTCCTTTGTCCCATCTCTACACACCCTAGATCAGTTGCCACACCAAGGAAACACCTATTTCTTCTCTTCTCTTCAATCACGTACACATACGCACAAAGAAAATCACATGCATACACCCACACACATCATACACACCACACAGTACATGCACCTACACACATTGTGGAACATAAAATATACACCTACACTTGGTGTACAACGCAATGAATACATGTATTATGATATAACAACCACATAATACATATAATTCAAAATGACATGCATGACATGTACGCAATACCAAATGTACAACATGTACACAATACCACCTGTACACATCACTACCTACACAACATGTACGCAACACCACATTTACACAATGCCACCTCCACAACATGTACACAGCATCACATGTACACAACACCAGATGTATGACATGTACACAACACCACATGTATGACATGTACACAACACCTCATGTATAACATGTACACAACACCACATGCACACACCACCACATTGTTTCTGCGAAAACTAGTATTCCTAAAGAATGCTAGCCCTCTAGGTTTTGCAGCTACCCTAGAAACAACAGTTTAAACCAATTCAACGATTTCTTCTATGTGTAATAGATAAGAGAAAGATAATGGAACCAACCTGGAGCTTCCCCTTAATCCATTCTTTGCTGCCCCTTTGACAGGTCCTGCAACTCCTCCTTGTACTTAACATGCTTGGAGAGTACCTACACAAGTATAGAAAACAAAGAACCGTCAAAACATCGTGATCTATTACAACATAAACATTATAGAATCAGACATATAATGAACAAATGATAGCATTTAGAAATGATAATATTCACAATTGCACAATCATATGGAAGAAAATTTAAAGAACTTTATTAATAGAAGGGAGAATTACAACCCAGTTGTCTGATCTAGCATCATCCTCCCAGCTTCAATCCTTCTTCACCTCATGAAATAGCAAGATCACAACAACAATATAATGCTCCTTCCTTAATTACAAACTATCAACACTTCCTGCAATTCACAATGTTCCAGCCTTCAGATCTCTTGAATTGGAGATCCATTTAGAGATGTGTGCAACAGTGTGAGTCATCCATGGGATATGATTAGTGTCATTCCTCTTGTTCCAATTGGTTCCACTTGGAGATTTCTTAGATCCCTTTTTCATCCTTGGGCGAGTTCAGAGAGGCAAGTGGCGCAAGAGTAGTTTCTAGAATATTCTACGAGCAACCACCTAGCAAACTGTCTCGGATATTTGTCCATCCCGGCCCATTGTACGCTATAAAATAAGTAATTAGTATGCATTCGCACCCTGCCAATGTACCACTCAGTATGCATCGCACTTTGCCAGTGGAGCAGTCAGTATGGTTTAATTTAGGCCATTTCTGGATGGTTTCTTAGGTGGAACATTTGGGGAATGATGTCTTCATATGACTATGTTCCTTTAGGGCATGAAACAACTCTTTTAAGGGTTGATGAGCCCTATTTTATTGACATATAAGTTTGGGGTTGATGTGCCCAAATATGTCTATAACACACATGTATAATCATGCACATAACAACACATGTGCAACATGCACAAAACGCCATATGTACACAACACTACATATACAACATGTACATAGCACCATATGTACACAACACTACATATGCAAGGTATAGCTAGCACCATATGTACGTAGCACTACATATACAACGTGCACACAACACCACATGTACAGAACAACACATATCCAACATGCCCAGGACACCATATGCACAAAACACCACATATCCAACATGTACAGAACACCACATATACAACATGTACACAACAACATATGTGCATAGCATTGCATATACAACATGTACACAATGCCATATTCACATAGCACTGCATACACAACACGTACACAACACCATATGTACATATAATTGTTATGCAACATGTAAAGAACATCGCATGTAGAACATGCACATAGTACCACATGTACACAACACCATGGGTACTACATGTACAACATATATGCCATAGTAGTACTGCACATAAAATGACCACAATGTCTTTACCATGCAACCTTACTTCTAGTGCCTTTCCACTATCCATGCTTGTCCCGACATTCTTTGGACCACACTAATTTCATTCCATTGGTGTATCCTTCATCATTACCTATCCATAGAATAAACACAAGCATAGTACAAACATATAATATCAATTCATATCCACACGGTACTGATCTCATAGATCTTTTAGGGCCACTCTTCCCACTTGATTCCTCATAAGACCAGGAACCTCTTCATTCCATTGACCTACTTAAGAAATCATTCCTCCACAACCATGATCCCTAATGATCCTATCATACAATCACATACATACATACATATATACATATACAAACATCAGTAGAAAAAAATCATGATCTCTGATGACCCTATCAGACAATGGCATGCATACATATATATACATGTAAACTCTAGCATAAAACAATCGAACCTTGATGACATGACATACATACATATATGTATACATATATAGGAATCAACATGATCATAATCGTAATTACTAGAGAACATAAGTTCAAGGTTAAGAGAACTCCCTTTATCCATGCACACATGCACAAAATTGAGAACAATAGTCCCCAACATAGCGAAGGGATCTAACGCCTCAAATCCATTCACTTTACCTTCATGTTACCTTCCTCATTGCTATCCTACCACCATAAATTTATCCCAATGGACCCAACCAACTCAACTGATTGTCTTAATCTTTCCTTCAGTTGCCCTTGTACCTACATTAGGCTTCATTCGGGTCTTACTTTACCTATTGAGTACCAGACAACTCCCCTCGATATCCATTAACTTCTTCCTTCCCAACCAATTTCTGAGACCCTCATAACATAAAATGAAATAACAATAGACAAATATGAAGAAAACCATGGAAACAAACAACAAAGTGGTATGGCCAAGAACCAAACACAAACAAGATCGCAAGGCAAGCACAAATAGATCACAAAGCATGAAAGCACAAGACTTCCAATAAACACCATGACTCAACCCCATAGGTTCCCAATGCTTACAAAAGAAATCTCAACCCAAGCCTTCTTCAACATTTCATGGCAGTCTCTTTTGTCATGCATTCCTTGCATCCTACTGCCATAAACACACAATTATTAGTGTATAAATAAATATAACAATATACTAGTCGCCTTACCTTGTTGTGCCAAGCACGTTGCCTTGTATATGAGCACATGGATATGTCATCTCTCAAGGGATTCCAATTCCTTGACGAATCCACTCATAACTGAAAACCTATTTTTATACATGTTGAATACATGTTCATTAATATAGCACATATCCACATAATGTCAGACAAAATTAAGGTTAAGAAGACTTCTTGTATTAGTGCAAAGCACTCATTCATTTGGAATTGTGGTTTCCAAACATAGAAAAAATAATTCTCACCCAACTCCCTTCTTTTAGCTTTCACCTTGTTACAATTGAGTCTTATTAGGTGCTATCATATCACCCAATTATTATTTATATAAAGAAATCAACTGCTACCTTGTCATCATATTAGCAAGCATGTTGAGCTGCAACTATTCACACATGTTTGTCACCTATTCCAAGGATAAAGACATCATGTTTATTAATTTTAAATAATAATTTACCAAGACTAAAGACCACGACATAATCAAAAGTCAACTCATAGTCATTAGTCATAATGCTACAACTATCGCCTACTTACACTCAATGATCTGGAGCTCAAATTTTTTTCTCAAAATTCAAACTTGTCGAATCAGTGTGGAACCTGAATGACCATGTAGTTCTAATCATTTTGAATCCAACACAACCTGTTTTGTGCAAGATGGACTCTGTATGCTCCTAGAAACATGTTCCGTTCATTTTCCAAAATAGATGAATTTAACAAAAAAACTGATAGCCTAGTCAGCAATATGTACTGCTGATGTAGAAGGCTGAAGGGGCCTGCTAACTAGGTGTGGTTTAATGGACTCCATTAGGCCAACCATGTCTCAACACTTGTCTGAATATCATTGGCACTTATTTGGGTGATTTTCATTGGTGGGTTCATGGCCAACCACAGGCTCCCACGTGGCCCAAACGAAGGCCAGCACATTGAAGCATGGGGGCCACCAAAAACTTGTTAGGAGCTTGAAATGCACCTCACAAGATTTGAACTATGGACATCATGCCAACAATTATCTGCGTAAGCCATTGCAACAAGGACGGGCCTTGTTAAAAGGACCCACCCAAACCTTATTTGAATATCAATTAGGAGCGGATATGGCGTGAGGGCCAAGTGCTAGCCCTAGTCTTGGTCACCACGCCCAAAGGACTAGGGGTGGGACCAGGGGCCAAGACTTAGCCCCAACCCACCCCCAACCTTAAAATAATATAGCATATGACCATATCCTAGGAACCAAGGGGTGATTTGAAGGGGGCTATACCATGGTGTCCATCCCCAGGTCACATGGGGGTTCCATGTGACCAAGAGGGTGCATACAAGTGTAATTGGGAAATTTAATGAGCCCACAAATTGCATCGAGATTGTGCCAAGTTTTTACTCTATTAGAAACAAATGTGGTGATATTGTAAGGCATTTAGCTGGGCTTGGAGAATTTGTGGGTCAACTAGTAGCAAAACTTGGAAAGCTCATAACTTCTTCCTTTTTTGACCAATTTGGGAGAAAGAAGAAGCTAGACAAGAATTTTTGTGTCTTATGAAGCTAATGGAACATGTTTCAAAGCCATTGGATCACTATTGAAGATATATTTTGCAGGTTTAAGTCTATGGCTCCTAGGATCAACCAAAGGGTTGAATTAGTTTTTGAAGGCATTTGAGAATGGAGAGGACTGTTTAAGGGTTTTTGCAGAATTCATATGTTTTCTACAGTAGTTGAGACATCTATGGTGTAGCTCATGTTTCTCTTTAATCATTGTGTCTTTGAGGAAAGTTTTCTTTTAGTAATTTAAGTGAATTGTTGTGCTTGTTATGCTCATTGTCAGATGGAGTATCGGATCTTTATTTGAGAACCCTTTTCTTGTTGATTGTTTCATGACTCACTATAGGTTGTCATGTTTTTAGAGTGATATTTCTTTGGAGAAGAATGTTTCCTTGAAGGGGAAACTAACCACTATTTTGGTCAACACACATTATGTAATCTTTATCACTAAAGTATTTTGAGCATAATGAGATTGGGTCAATCCATTCGAAGCTGGACCAAGGAGACGTAGCCTAGGAGGGGTTAACTCCTTTATAAATTGTTGAGTGTATCATTTTTATGGTGTTGTTCATTTTTTTTAATTCATGTTTTAAGCTCATTAATTACATATAAACACAGAAAAACTCACCAAAAACTTGCAATTTACTTCATGATCCTCATGCACTTTGTTTGCTATTCTGAATTGTAATTTAGCACAACAAACGCTAAATTTACCATTCAAATCAAGTTGGTATTAGAGAATTGTGTTTTATTTGTGCAAGGAGGATTTAACTATTTGAAAGTGAATCCAAAGCTTACAAGGTTGAAGCTAAAATTGCAGTTCTACCTCAAATTGCAGTTGAAGCTTCTGTAAGCATGGGCATGAATTCAAAGCATGATAGTCTCCAAGACTCGCAGGAAATTATTGAATTTCTCCAACAAGAGAACATGGAGCTCAAAAAAATACTTGAAGTTGTTGATGAAGAGAAGGAAAATATGTGCCTCATGTTGTAGAATGTTGTGAAAGAACAGACTAGTGAAGTATGTTCTACCAAAGAAGCAAAGAGTCCCACCACTACTAAGAAATCTTGTGGACATGGCATAAATGAAACCTATGGCTCTTTTCAAATGGAAGGTGCCTCCTATGTACTAGGGACACAAGGAGATTTCCTTGAAGCATCCCCCACTTCTTCATCTAGAGTGGAGAAGGAGGAGGAAGTTTTGGATGAGTACCCACAAGAGGCTAGTGTAGAGAGTCCCCCAAATAATGAAGATGGCCAAGTCTACACCTTTTTTCCTCATGATGTTGAGGTTGATGTTCTATCAGCGCCAAAGTTCAAGGAGTTGAAAGAAGAAATAAGAAGAGTCCAAGAAGGCACCTCAAGAATTAGGAAATAGTTTAATATCATCTTTGTCCCTAAGTTGAAAGATGAGGAAAATGGTAAGCATTTATATGCAGTTTCTTTACATGAAAATGTTGATTTAATCTCTTTTGCATCTTTTGAGAAGCATAGGAAAGGCATAGGAACAACTCTATTGTCCAAGATGGGTTACAAGGGAGTGAGGCATTTGAGTGAACAATCATGGAATTATCCATCCAATTGATGCAAATGAGAGACATCGATATGAAAGTTTGGTCTATCTTGAAAAGGAAGAATGGTCTTCTAGTGAGAGCTCTTCGGTACCTTGTTATTTTTGTCATAAGAGAGGACACGAGGAGGAAAAGTGTTGGGATTTTCATCCGGCATTGGTACCATCTTGGTTTCTAAAGAAAAATGAGGACATGAAATTCAAGATTTCTCCAAAGAGATATAAGCAAGTTGAAGTAGAAACTAAGACAATTTCTCCTCGTCAGGCTCATAAGCCAAAGGAAAGACATAAGAGGTATAAGCATCATGATTATTCAAAGGCTTTTGACGATTACAACAACATGATGATTTGAATAACGAGTTGTGGAATGTTTTTTCATGCACTTTTTGTTAGAACATAACCATTGTGTAGCTAAGTGCCACAAAAGGAAAGCATTAGTCAAGAATATGAATATGTCAATTCGAATTGGGACCAAAAAGGTAAATTTACAACCAATTTTAAAGACAACCGTGCCAAGAAAAGCTCACAAAAATGCTTGCACTCATTGCAACATATGTGGTCATTCGATTGAAAAGTGTTGGAAGTTTCATCCACATCTTCCTCCAAATAAGGAAAAATAGGTAATGGAATCACCTGAGAAGGAGAAGGTAGAGGAATGTGTAAGGTGCACCATAACTATTCTAGATGGAGTTTCAAAAGGAAGTGAAGTACAAAAAGAAAATTCCCTAGCATGGTTGGGTAAGAAATGGTTGGACTATTTTTCTAGTTAAAGATTGCATTTATTTTGTGTTTCACTTGTTGGATGTCCCCACATCTGGGCATTTTGTAAAAATGATGATTGTGAGTAAATCACGTATATGAAACAATAATTTGTTTGGCATTGTTATGCTATTTTATCTTGATTATGAGTCAATTTGTATGGGAATTTGGGAGTAAAATCTATTCCATATTGTAAGATGCATTTCCATTTGTGGATATTTTAGTAAGCATCCTAAACATTGAGATGAGTAGTTGAAGCACATTTAGTATGTTACATATGTGTCAAGCACTCATTTATACAAGTATTTCCATGAGAAGCTTGTTTGGGTTATTTTCCAAAGTCCTTTTGGATTTTATCCTTCGTAAAGATTTTGTTGAAAATTGCCATTGGATTTCATTCTTTGGAAGGATGTTGCTATTGGTGCCCATAGAGACATTGACAAAGCCAAGAAGTTCTTTGAGAAAATCCCATTGGTACATCAAACAGTTCAAGATTAGTTTGAAAAGTTCCAAGGTCAAATGGATTGAGATTGGAAAGGTGAGGGAGTTGTACGCTCATCTATTGAAAAACTAAAAGTGATATTTTGGGGTCCAAAAGCTCCCAATGGGGAGGAGTGATCCGGAGCTCAAAAATTTTATCAAAATTCAAAGTTTTCATATCGATGTGGAACCTAAACTACTGCGTAGTTCTCATCATTCTGAATATTCCACAACTTATTTTTTTCAAAATGAACTTCGTGTGCTCCGAGAAACATGTTCTATTCATTTTCCAAAATAGGCGAATTTGGTAGAATTTGACAGCCTAGTCAGCAATTCATACTAGTGACGTCGAAGGATGACTGGGCCTGTTGACTAGGCATGGTTGATTGGTCTTTGTTGGGCCAATCATGTCTTGCCACTTGTCCAAATAACATTGGTGCTGATTTGGGTGATTTTTTGTTGGTGGGTTAGTGGCCAACAACAAGTTGCCACATGGCCCAAATGGAGGTCGCCATGTGGCATCATGGGGACCACCAAAAGCTTTTTAATATGAGGAAATGCACCTCATAGGATTTGAACTACATACCTCATGCCAACAATTATTTTCATATGCCATTGCACCAAGGGTGGGCTTTTTTAAAAGGACCCACCCAAAGGTTATTTGAATATTAATTGGGGGCAAATATGGGGTGAGGGTTGGGGGCTAACCCCAACCTTGGTCATCACACTCAAAAGTATCAGGGCCAAGGATTAGCCCTGACCTTTGCAACCTTAAAAAAATATAGCATGCGACCATAGCCCAGGAGCCAAGGACCGATTTGAAGGGGGCTAGACCACAGGGGCCAGCCCTAGGTCACGTGGGGTGTCCGTGTGACCAGGAGGGCACGCATAGGTGTCATTGAGAAATTTAATGAGACCACAAATTGCACTGGGATTGTGCCAAGTTGTTTCTCTATTAGTGAAAAATGGGTTGGGATTGTGGGGTAGTTAGTCGGACTTGGCGAGTTTGTGGGTCAACTAATAACAAAAGTTGGAAAGCTCATAAATTCTTCAGTTTTTGACCCATTTGGGAGTAAGAAGAGGCTAGATAGGTGTTTTTGGGTCTTCTTAAGCTAATGAAATAGGTTTCAGAGCCATTGGAGCATTTCTGAAGAGATATTTTTCAGGTTTAAGTCTATGGGTGCTAGGATCAACCAAGTGGTTCATTCATTTTTTGAAGGATTTTGAGAATGGATAGGACCTTTTATGGGTTTTCCAACCTTCATATATTTTCTGTAGCAATTGAGACATCTATGGTGTATCTCACGTTTCTATTTTCTATTGTGTCTTTGAGGAAAGTTCTCTTTGAGTACTTCAAGTGAATTGTTGTACTTGTTATGCTCACTGTCAGATGGAGTATGGAGTATTGATTTGAGAAACCTTTTCTTGAAGATTGTTTCATGATTGACTGTAGGTTGTCATGCTTTTAGAGTGAGAGTTATTTGCAGAAGAATGTTTCCTTGAAGGGGAAACTAGCCACTGTTATCATCAGCACAATTTATGTACTCTTTACCACTTAAGTATTCTGAGCTTAATGAGATTGGGTCAAGCCATTAGAAGTTGGACAAAGGAGACGTATGCTAGGAAGGGTGAACTCATTTATAAATTTCTGAGTGTATTAACGTTACAATGTTTTTCAGTGTTTTTTTAATTCATGTTTTAAGCTCATGAATTTCATATAAAGACATAAAAACTCATGAAAAACTTGCAATTTACTTCATAATCCCCAAGCACTTTGTTTACTATTTTGAACTAGATTTTAGCACAACAAGAATGAACTTTCCCATTCAGATCACTCAAATATAGATCAACTGCCTCAACACATATTGTGTTAGTACAACCATCTTAAAACAAGATCATTCCTTCAAGCAATATCATAGACAAATACTCATATCATGAAATTATTGAAACATCCAAAAAATTTGTAAATATACGATGATAAAAAAATAGATGACATAATCAAACTCATACCTTAAGGCATCTCAGGGGAGGCTATCACATCTGCACAATCAGTCTAGATTAGTATGACACAATATCACAAGTATATCTACTCATACGAGAATATCATGACCACAATCCTCTGCATAGACCAATCCAGATTAACATTATATATATAACATAAATATCTCAAATGAAATGAAAATACTCATCATGCATATGATTGCAATGCATACAACATGTTACTAACATTCATGACTATTCGACACATGTGCGTATGACCACACTAATTAACTAACATCTATCATGTATGTAACCACAAACACCATAAAATAACATGCATGTACATAACCATAATTCTTATAACAAATATTAACCAACATCCCTGCATGCCAAACATACAAACTTTTATGTCAATATCCTCTTATCTAGAGGTCAAACGCTGCAGCTTTGCATTGTTGATCTACTTCTCCTGTTGTGTCTCAATCAACAAATTAGCATCATCATGACACAAACTACAACAATGAATATCATAATTCATGCATAAAAATCACATAGACAACCAAAATGCATGTGTGAAAAACACATTCTTCCCATCTAGTCCAATTATTGAGCCATGCTCTGATACCGATTTGTAACAGCCTCCTCCCACACTTACCCAATCTCATCAGTCCACAGGGGTAAATATGTGATGAAGCAGTACTATGATATAACTCAACCTCCTAGGTTATCATAAGGAAATGGAATCAACAAATACAAAACATTACTAACCTCCCTTAGGGGTTATAAGACCCCCAAGGGCTAAACCACCCTTCTAGGTGCCCAAACCCTGAGTTAAACCTCATTTGTTGTGTCCTAGACTCCTAGATGTTGGCACGACTTCTAGAATTCGAATGTAACCCTCTAGTTGTATGCACAAGCATGCAAGGGAGTAACTACAATATTTTTCACCCATTTCTATGCCTACAACCACAAGATTTGAGACACTTTTTTAAGGGCTAGTCTCCATACCACTAGCCAAAACTTAATGAAACTCTCAAGAATAATAACTTGATCTTTGATTTCCTTTTCCTTCCTTGTCCTTATTTTGCTTTATTTTATTCAATGCTACAGTGGTCCAAGAATTCTCTAAGTGTGCAAGAGTATAAGAGTGATAGCATAGAGAGAGTTCTCCCAAAACTAAACTGATAAGATTAATGAATTGATCCTCATAATCCTTTTATCATCGAGGCCACTATTTTCTTCATTTTCCTTTATTTTCTTTCTCACTTGCAACCTGTGATCTTTTGTCTTCCTTTTTTCCTATATTCCATTATTTTCATATATAAATACCAATACATTCCTCTCTGTCTTTCCAAAGCCTTTGCCTTTGCCAATTTCCTTAGCTATAATAAACCAAATGAATACTGACTAGGATTTTCCCCCAACGTTCATCTTTCAATAAGTGTCCCATGACCTTGGTCTTATTTTTTCCTTTATTAACCTTATTACATGAAATTTTAACTTGGGGTTGTTACAGAAAGGGAACATTAGGCCATGTCCATCACCCCGTAGGACCCCGATTGTGTTGGTACAGAATAAGGATGTGACCTAAAGTCTATGTATTAACTATTGGGTGTTGAAAAAGATGATTGTCTAGAATAGGTATCAAATCCCATGGATTGATGGCCTTATGGACTAGATCGAGGGGGTCAAATATCTCAGCAATATTGACTTGTATTTTGGTTATCATCATGCACCAATGAAACCCTCTGTTGTGTGGAAGATTAACTTCAAATCAAAGGAGGGCCTTTTCGAAAGGTTGGTCATGCCTTTCAGGTTCACGAATGCCCAAAGAACATTTATGAGGCATATGGATGACATCTTGAGGAACTTCATCAACTCATTCATGGTATTGTATTTGGACAACATCCTGATCTTCAACTAGAGTTGGGAAGAGCACCTTCACCATATTCGCCAGGTCCTCCAAACCCTATGTCAACATAAATTGTCTCCCAATTTGGAGGAATGCATTTTTGGTATGACCCAAGCTCAATATCTGGGGTACATCGTTAATGGGTCGAGTGTGCATATGGACCTAGCCATAATACAAGTTATTTGGGATTGGCCAAACCCAACCGCTCTAACAGGTCTCCTAATATTTTTTGGTCTTGCCAATTTCTACCACAGGTTCATGTTGGGTTTCTCTCATATCACATGGCCTTTAGTTGTAGTCACCAGGGGCAAAGAAAAACAAAATTTCTTTTGGTTCGAATCCTAATAGAAGGTGTTTTTCAAGTTCAATAATCACCTCTGCTCTACACTAGTGCTCCCATTACCAAACCTACAACAACCTTTTGAGATTGAGATAGATACCCCCGACTATTGTATTGGTGTCATTCTATTGTAGGTACTACAACACGCTCCAAAATTTTGGCTTACACTTAATTCTGGAGCCTTCCTTGGTATCTTAAATTGTTGTTACAAACACTAGAGATCATTTCATGATCTTTCTTATGGTGATTTGGTTCCTTTTTCATGTTGGGTTAACTCTCATGTTTCGACATGTTCAATAGTCATGCAATGTTTGAAAGCCCTTTCAAATGGTTTTGAAGGTCGGTCTTTATGTATATGATTTGTTCCAACCATGTAAACATATGTCACATCTATACACAATGTCTTGAGCACTATCACACAAGTGTTGTCACGGTCGTCCTAAAGCCTATTTCATATGTCACACTTATCATATCTTTTCGTGAGGAAGTCATATGGAGGGAAATTCTTTGTTTATGTGTACCAATGATATATTTTATTGTGTCTTCAAAGTATGATAATTGTGTGATCATATTCAAGGTTCATCACCCATCCCACACTTAGCCATTTTCCGAAAATCTTCCTGACCGTGCAACTTAGCTTCATTGGGCCCTAACTAAATTGTGCACTACGCAGTCTTGAACCTCTAATCTATGACCTTGCTACTTGGAACTACACAATGTGCAGTACCTGTCTGCGAGGGCTGATACTCTACAAAAATCATGTGCCTAGCTCCCAACCTTAACTCCGAAAATTACACAGTTGTATCTACCAAACTGCCTTGAATTGTGCACTTCACATATTTAACCCTCAATATGCTCTCTTTTCTCCTATAACTATGCAATGCATAGAATCCCAACCTCCCTTGTCACCCAAAACTATGCACATTATTCTCCTAGTGTCCTTTCCCTCAGTTGGACAACACAACCTCCAGAAACTACGCAGTTCTATAGTTCAAGCCTTCTTGAGTTGTGCATTGTGTTGTCTCAAAACCCGAGCTCTCCGCTTGACTGTTGAAACTATGGAATGTGCAATCACTGGGACCTTCTCCCAAATATGTGGCTTGTCTCAAGCTCAGTTCATGGATAGCAATGCATCATCTTAAACTAGGGGGTTTTCAGATTGATGTTGTTCCATCATGAGTGAATTGCAAGAAAAAGTACACTATCAATTCATGGCAAGATGATGAAGAAGTAGAGGGATGGAAACATGCCTAAAGACTCCCTTGTAGCTAAAATCACAAATGGATCAAACAAGAGAAAGAAAAGGGACATAAGTTTGCAACTACCATCGAAGACTAAATATCATTGAAGACTCTCCATTACCAAGCCATTCAGAGGTGAAGAGAAAGCATATCCAAGAAGAAATCCAACACTCAGAAGAAATAGTGACTTGACATTGCCACATCAGCAAGCAGTCCATGTTAGAAGTGTCATGTCATTTCATGTCATGTGTGGTCATATGCCACATCATTATTTTGGACCATGTTTATTGTATTTAAATGTATTATAAAGTGGAATTCCAAAGGACACACATGAATGTGGAGAGTCATGTAAGTTTAAAATTCATAGAAAGTTGAATAATCATGAGGGTAGTCAAAGAGACACAAAGGGGAAGCATCACCCCTTGGTTATATATACCCCTTCATTGTATGCGAAAAATAATTTTCAGCTTGGCTCCTCCCACAAGGAATTAGAGAGATAAGATAGTCCTTTGAGGAGCAAGGAGTGCCTCTAGTGTCCCACTATTGGGGCTAGTGATGTACATTTTAAACATGTGTCTTGAAATTTTTTCTTAATAACAAAAGCCTTTAAGGCCAACACATTCTTCTTACATGGACAATGAATGTGTGTAAGACTATTCTATGAACATTTACATTTCATGTTTTCTTTCACATGTACTAATATAGTTGAACTATTTCGGTTATTTTAGTGCTTATATGATTGAGAATGTGTTGTAGTGGCTGTTATTGTTGTCCCATCCTTGTGGACTATTCCATGGGATATTAGACATATCATTCCTCATTTGTCAGTTGTAATGACCATTGCATCTGTTGTCAACAATTTCACTAGATGTTAGATGGATCCTTCTGGTTCATGTGTGTCTCTTACTTGGTGGTACTATTACCTCTAACATAGAGGCTCACTCTTCTCCCCCCTTTCTAGTAGAAGAATCTTGACACAGTTGGAACTACATACTCAACAGGCACACCTCCCTTGCTTTATGAGGACACCATTGCATCCCTCTCTCATGTTGACAACTACAGCTAATAAAAACATTTAAGGATTTGGCAACTAGGCCTTTATACCCGATGGGAATCCTACACTAAGAAGTGTGAGGTCTCATTTGGACTTCATACTGGGGAGATCCCGTAAATGTTGGTGGGTACAACACCATCAACATTTATGGCACTACAATGAGGGAAACCAATATTTTATGGTTGATAAACCCACAGAAGCCATCATTCCATCTTGTGGTCAAGGTAGCAATGATCATTGCACCTCCCCTACTAGTTCTTCTAAAATTGGTGACTCTTCTCATCCCAAACCTGAATGTGAAATTCCATGTGATCAACTTCAGGTCATTTTCCCTATAACCACTCAATTTGAAAATGATTTTTGATTGATTCTTGGAGTAATCATTACTCTATATTCTCCAAAGAAGAACAAGAACACCTCCACGAGGATAGTAGTTTCCACTCTTCAATATGTGTTTCTTACCACTCTTTAAGAATTAGTAGACTTTATGGAAAAATAAGAAGATCCTCCACTCTTTTACGATGGTGACAAAGACAACGTTCCACTCTCAAACACAATTTTTAGTGGGATAGGCAAAGAAGAAGAAGAGGAATAAGAACCATCATATTTTGATAAAGAAGAGGATGACAATGAAGAAGAAGACATGGAAAACAAAAATCTAGATTGGATGACTTAGGGCCGGCTCGCACTTCTGGGTGTTCTACACAAGATTCCAAGGCATTTGAATAACCTTTAACCAATGTATGACCTTGATAATACAGTGAAGGATGAAGACCATTTGGACAACTTTTACCTACATCTACAAACAATTGAGTTACATTATGATGATGTTCCATGTAAATGTTTTCCATGTACCTTGGATGGTAGAGCAGTTGTATGACATTACAACCTTCTTCCTAACTCCATCCAAAATTGGAGGGGTTTCAAGAAGATATTTGTTAAAATGTTTGTTGATGATAAGACCCCCACCATGTTATTGAAACAGATGGGTAATATTAAGATGGAGCAAAAGGAGAAAGTGAAAGATTTCAACCAGAGCTTCAATTGCATCTTGAACAAATTTATGGAAAACAAAAAACCTCATGATTGCATCACCATAGATTACTACAAATCTTCCTTGCCAGCAAGCATTGTGTAGTTTGTGAAGTGAATTGCGAGACAAACATTGACAAAAAATTATGAAAAGTTTCTCATTGTCAAGAAGGAATTACATGCTATTAGATTCATCTCAAATGATGAGCCAACAAAAGACTCTAAGTACATAGGTAAGAGGTCTCAGGCCTCTCTGAGCATTACTAAAGTCAAAGAACCAACTAATCTTGAAAGCTCCACTCGCATCATCTAGTCTCTATCCAATGAAATGGAAGACCTCAAACATAGGACAAACAAGACCACAATGACTAACGAGCCTCCCAGGTTTAACCTCTTCAGAAGGAATTTAGTTTCTAGCAGTAGTAATAACTAACCGGCAAAGTCTGCATAGAGTTCCAATGTTAGCTTGAACATTGAAAAGACAGGAAGAGATCAATATTGCATGTTTCATCAATAACATCATTTAGAAAAGACATACCCACAATGGAATCAATCCATGTGCATGCTTATTATGCATCTTGTTGATTCGTTAATGCATGAAGAGCAGACTAATCCTTGTAAAGAAAATGAAGAAGCTATTGCAGCAGATGAAGCTCCAAGTGTTGGGCATGCAGTAAACATGTTTCATACTATACTCACAACCAAAAAGAGTATTATCGATAAGCACCCTCTGAGTGATGGTATGAACCAGAAGTAGACCAATCAGTACAACTTGAGAAGCCAAAGTTCAGCCACTACAATTGAGTTTTTGAAGGATAAATTCAAAGAAAATATGTTAAGGAAAGTCAACCCACTAACTCACTTAGTGCAGAACACTCAGAGAAAGTCTAGTAAAGAAATCTCGATGAAAAGTGTTTCTGGCAGCAGTAAGGACAGAACCATCGCTATGGAAACCAAAAACTAAGTTATATATCCCCCGACACCTTGGCCAGTCTTCTACTTTGTAATATAACAATGTCGATGATATGAAGAATTTTCATGTGAACATATCATTGTTTGAAATAAAAAATATCAAAATCCAATGGGACATCCTTCTATGGGCACTTGGGAAAACCTCTATAGGTAACACTACCTCTTGAGACAAGTGATTTAGTAAGTCACCTGTTACTTTGAAATATATACTTAATGAAATTATGATGGATGTGAACACACTCTGCCCACCTTTATTGTTAACTTCAAAATCTTCAATTTCAATGTACACAATTACTTTGATGATTCGAGAGCATCAATGAACGTAATTCCATTATATATTGCCAAGAAAATAAATGCTAAATGAAAAAAAATAGATGCACAGATTATTCAGCTCGATAAGACTCATGTACAAGCCATTGGTGAACTCAAATATTTAATCATTCGCTTATCATCTGACATATGAGTCCACCAATGTATCAACATAGTGATTTTTGAAATTCCGGAAGCATACAGAGTGTTTTTTAGCAGAGACGGATCTAGCAAGCTACAAGGGTACTTTGCCACAAAATGGTCACACTTATAACTTCCGTACAAGGGCAGAAAAAATAAAATCCAAGTAGAATGAGAGAGATATATGAAACAAATTGTCACTCCCTTGAGCAGGCTTAATGAACCAAAGGCTTTCATATAATTACTTTTAGGAAATTGCTTTCTTGAAAATCAACTGGGGTGTTATCTTGCACAACCATCCTGAGTTCCACTAGATACACAATTGGATCTCCTTCCTTGACCAATTGGCGATATTGAACTTTGTGCAATTAATATTAGTTATAGTCGTACTAGTGTCGTTCTCAATCCATGTATATATTATGTTCAAACTATGTACGTCGATGGTTCCAAAATGCAGGAGGGCTCTCGAGCTAGTTGTATTTTAATAGAGTCGATGCAGAGAAAGAGTTTGATCTCTATCTGCTTGGAATTTGAGTTCACGAACAACACTCAATAGTATGAAGCACTCTTCTTGGGCTTGCAAAAGGTGATTTAACTCAACATTGCCATCCTAGAAGTGGTAGGTGACTCAAAATTTTTGGTGTGATAGGTAAGTAACACCATACATTATGTGTCACCTCATCTTAGAAGTTATCAGCAAGAGGTATGGCATCTCATTTAACATTTCCAAGCTTTTAACATTATTTATGTTCCAAGAATGTGTAACACAACTACAGATGCATTAGAAAACACTAGGAAAGCGTGTTTCTTTACTATGTACTTTTCTCACTTACAATCCGATAGTCATGATATGTTCTAGACATGCAGTGATCCAATGGTTCATTATCTCCTCGGTATTATTCATGGCTTAACACACGATTGGTCCATGATCTCTATTTAAAGATCATGGAGGGTCATTTGTAAGGTGACCATTCATGAGATAATATTATGTAAAATTTCTTTCTTTTACATTAATAAATTTCCTGAAGTGGTCACATTGGCTCAGGTTGTGGATGGTTTCCCTCTTTGATGGTTTTAACTATGTCAAGAATATTGGTGTACTAATTTGTGATATGTTTGTGAATAGTTCCTTCCAAAGGATGGCTCGTCCAAGACGCGGAGCAACAAGGTTCTATTTCGGAGAAACAAAATCATTATGGGAATGTACATGTAGTGGAAAAAATTACGTCAATCGATTGAGATATGGTATGCTACCAAGATACATTAAACTGGCATGTCCGGTGGTTCACTTATGGTATTTGAAACGCCTTCCCAGCAATCTCGTTTTGTGTTCTATCTGAGGAACTTACCCTGTAAATTCCTACATGGTATCATATCTATTTGAGGGTCGTAACCATTGGTGATCCGAACTCGAAGCCAGTACAACTGCATCTGGCTATCGTTTCCTAGATATATTGTTTTTTACTTCTTTCGGGCCAAGAGGACTGCTCTATTATGTTAGGAGCATCTTTTCCAGTGAGGAACCCCTTTCGTTTCACACAAAATTGTTTATGGTAGCCCTAGCTATGTCCTTTTTAAGATCTGAAGGTATATAGTCTTTATTTGCAATTTTAGTTATTTATCTCTCTGTTTATTTTGGTTTATTTTATCTCTTTATTTTTTATTATCAGGTCTATACCTTTGATTTATTCATATGCTCTTCACCTCGTGACCCTATGTGATATGGGCAAATCAGACAAAAAAGGAAGGATTTTTCTCATGCGTATGCTCTTTTCCGTCGTGCCTTAGTGTGATCTTGGAAAATCAGAAACATTGAGGAAAATATTTAGTTTCCGGTGAAATCTAACTGCAAGCCGTAAGGTTTGGTTTTTTTTGTATGTCCATTTTTGGTTGTGTGGTTTTTTATTGGGAAAAAAGAGATTTTTGAAGTAAGCACACACTCCAAAGCTTTAGTGACGAAAAAAAAAAAAAATCCTTTTTTCCAAAAATTACTAACCTTTTAAACTAGCTCACTTGATCCAAAGTTACTTAATGAGAATAGAGGTCTAGGTTCAAGTGTTTCTTTTTGTTGAGTTACTTTTTCAAAAGCCACATGTAACTTATGTTTTAAAGTTACTTTATGTAAAACTGTTCTCACCCATTATAAAAGGTGAGTCACTTATAATTCTAAAGTCCCTTTATCTTTTATTTAAGTTACAATTTAGTAGGTAGCTAATAAAGTACCATTGTAAAAGTGACTTTCACTTATTTGTAAAAGTAGGTCACATATTTTTTATTTTTTTTAAGTGAACTAATTAGATTAAGTTTGGAAAGAGAGGGGATTTTTAAAAATATAACACTATCAGTCACTTCTACACATTCACATACTTCATTGGAATCTTCAACAACTTTTCTTCAAAAAGCCATAGCTTCTTCATTCGGAAGCCGTTTTTCTTTAATCAACATAAGTTTTTGAGATATTTCCATTGGAACACTTAGTTTCAGCATATACATCATAAATTTCATTTAAAATGGAAATTCCATGGCAAGTTATTCTTGACATCACCAACTACTTCCAATGGGTACATGGAGGATTTACTTAGAAGTAAAGGTCTTTATAGAATAGCCTCAGGCCAAGAGTCTAAACCTAAAGATGAAGATAAGGCAGTAAAATGGGAAAATAAACAAGATAGCACGTGGGTTGATAGGGATGTCCATTTTTCCATACCTTAGATTCCATATCGCAGAACTTGATACCCCTGATGAAGCAATGGAACAACTCAATAAAGTTTTTGGAATTAAAAATGAAATTAGAGCCCATCAACTTGAAAATGATTTTCTTACATTGGACCCCAATAATGTTTCTTACATTGAAGATTTTTTTGTCCAAGTTAAAGACCCTTATACTTCTCTTGGAAGGTGTTAAGGTTAAGAAAGAAGATGGTAGCCTTATCTATTCCATTTTTACTAAGTTGGGACCAGCCTACTCTGTGTTTGTTTCCACCTTCCATTCTACTAGAGAAGCCTCTATTTCTCAAGGACAAGCCTACAAGTCCCCATCTTTTGATGCATTTTGTGATTATTTAATAAGAGAACAATAAAAACTCTTACATCTTGGTCTTCTTAATCATGGAAACTATTATAAGAAATCCTTATCTACCCAACAGCAACCAAGTTCAAAGAATCCTAAGAAGCATCATCCTAAAAATAAAGGTCCTAAACCAGCCAAGGGTCCTAAGAACTTTCAGTCTCAAAATGAAAAATCAATCCAAGAAAATGATAAGGCAAATAAAAACAAAGGGAAGTAGACTAATAGAAATTGCAACTTTTTTAATGAAGATGGCCACTTAAAATCCAAAGTCTTTAAGAACATGCAAGCCTTAGAAGCAACAATGAAGAAGCATAACATCCATTTGGAGCACTCTTCAACTTCAACTTCATCTTCAGGAATAGCACTTCTACATGTGGTTTTCAAGAATCTTGGTATGGTTATGCACTAAATGTATCTTCTTCTTCTCATTCCCATGAGTGGTTCATTGGTTCTAGAGATTCTTATCACGTGGCCAAACACAAAACCATTTTTTCTTATTTAAATGATTGTAACACCAAAAATATGTATGTTGGTGATGATAGATCTCTTAGTGTTATAGATACTAGAACTATTCATTTATACAATGGTCAATTTAGTGATGTATTATGTATTCCAACCCTATCCTACAACCTCTTATCTATATATCAGATAACTCATTCAGGTGAAGGTAAAATCGTTGAATTTTCACCTCATGATGTTGTAATTAAGGACCTAAGAGATCTTAGATAGATTTTAGTTACTGGCATTTCTAATGATTCTACAAGGTTGTATAAATTCAACAACTTTGGGTCATCAACTCTTCCTTTGGTATTTGTTTCTCATAATGATGATGTTGGAAAACTTTGGCATGAGCAATTAGGTCACTTGTAAATAAGATATATTGACAGTTCTTCCTATGGTATCTTGCAGAGATGGTGTTTGTTCTGGATGTGAACTCGTAAGACATCCTCGGGATAGTTTTGAAAAATGTGCGTCTTGGCACAACTCAACCCCTTTACAGCTTGTGCATAGTGATTTATGTGGTCCACTTCAAGTTGTTTCATTCTTTGGATCCAAGTATTTCTTAACTTTCATTAATGATTTCTCTAGACGTACTCGCGTATACTTTTTAAAACTCAGGTGTGAAGCATTTAACATGTTCTTGGACTTTAAGTCCTTTGTTGAGAAACAATCTAGACATCAAATTCTTAAGCTAAGACCTGATAATGGTGGAGAATATGTTAACCAAAAATTCATCAAATTTTGCACTGAGCATGGAATTCAAATGCAACATATTGTTCCATATATTGCACAAAAAAATGGTGTAGCTGAAACGAAGAATCACACATTAAAGGAAATGGTTAATTGTATGCTTCAATGTAAAGGACTTAGTCTTAATTTTTTGGCAGAAGTAATTAACTGTGAAAATTACATAGTAAATCACAATCCTACTAAGGTTTTAAAGAATATCACTTCAGAAGAACCATGGAGTTCAACTAAACTAGATGTAAGTCACTTTCATGTTTTTGGAAGTGAAGCATGGGCCAATATTCCTAATGAGAAACATAGATACTTGGAACCTAAGAGTGAAAACTGATTTTTTTTGGATATTCTGAAGATGTTAAAGGATATAGACTTCTTCCACATAAGTCCTAAAATGTTATCATTAGAAGAGATGTAAAGTTTGCTGAAAATATATTGGCCTACGAGCCTAGTTCGAGGAATGTGCCACCTCTTTCTATACCTTCTACTTCTAAAAACATTTCTTCTTTAGATGATGACAACGAGGATGACAATACTCTCCCACCTTCTCGAGATCCTCCCTTGGCTCCTAGGGTTCCTAAATGGGACCATGCTACTTGGGATGAAGTAGGTGCTCTTGCAGGTGATTCTACAGATCAACGATGTACACATTCTCAGTTCGATTGAGCCTCTCCTTTACGAGCTAAAGCTTCATCGAATTATGATCCTCACACCTTTGAAGAAGCTCTAGGGAATCTAGATTGGGATGCAACTGTGGATGAAGAATATCGTTCATTATTGGCAAATGATACATGTGAACTTGTTCCTATTCCAAAGGGACAAAAACTTGTTAGATGGAAATGGGTTTATAGAACCAAGTTTGGACCAGATGGAAAAATTGATGAACATAAAGTTCATCTTGTTGCTAAGGGTTTTTCACAAGTTGAAAGCATTAACTATAGTGAAACCTTCTCCTGTGTTGCCAAAATGAAATATATCCACCTTATTTTTTCCCTTCTTGCCTCTTTCAAATGGGAATTCCATCAGATGGATGTTAAATCTACCTTCTTGCATGGGGACTTGCATGAATAAATCTATATGGAAAAAACTCCTGGATTTATACAAACAGACTCGAGCCTTGTATGTCAGCTCAAGAAATCCCTTTATGGTCTCAAGAAAGCCCCTCGGGCTTGGTATGCAAAAATGGATAGCTTTCTTTTATATACTATCTTTTCTTGGTGTCATTCTGACAATATTATCTACACCAAGAAATTGGGTAAGTCTCTTATCATTCTTGTTCTTTATGTTGATGATATTATCCTTATTGTTAGTGACACCAACCTTATAAACCATGTGAAGTCCGGCCTTAAAACTCAGTTTGAAATGACAAACATAGGACACTTGCACTTTTTCTTGGACTTCAAGTCTTTTAATCCAAGGAAATTATTAACATTTCTGAGTCCAGGTATGCGTGTGATCTTCTACACCAGTTTCACATGGAAGACTATAAGCCAACCCATTCTCCATTTCAATCTGGAGCCAGACTTTCAGTCACGTGTACTTCCCCTGAAGTTGATGCTACCTTATACTGTCAGCTTCTAGGAAAACTTTTGTATCTAACCCATACTCGTCCTGACCTTTCCTTTGTTGTTGTCCTTATTGCTTGGTTTATGGAAAACCCACATGAAAGTCATTGGAAAGAAGCTAAAATAATATGTCATTATGTTCGAGGTACAGTTTAGTTTGGGATTCATTACAGTGTAGAAGCATCTCCTCTATTGGTTGGTTTCACTAATTCTGATTGGGCTGGTGACCCTAATGATAAGAAGTCTACTTCAAGTTATGTCTTCACTCTTGGTTCTGGATCTATTACATGGGCTTGCAAGAAACAAAGTGTCATTTCTCTTTCATTAGTAGAAGCAGAGTATCATGGCACTATAGGAGCTAGTAAGAAAGCCCTGTGGCTTCGTCAAATCCTCTCAAAGTTTGGCTTTCAGCAGCAACATCTGAATACACTTTCGTGTGATAATCAAAGTTCCATACAACTATGCAAAGGTACAGTCCAATATTAGCATGGAAAACACATTGAAATACACATGAACTTCATTAGAAATATCATTCATGACCATGTTCTTGAATTTCAATATTGTTCAACCGATGATCAAGTTTTAGACTTCTTACAAAGGCTCTCACGAAGGTGAAGTTTACTAAATTTCAATTTATTATTGGAATTCAGGAAGTTGTCACTAAGGGGGGATAGGATCTAATGCCTCCTTCCTTCTCCTATTGTGTCATATTTTTAAATCCTTCAATCATATCCCAAGTTGTTATTAAGGGGTGATGTTAGGATATTCTGACACATAGGAAATAGTTAAGTATAACTTGGTCTAGTGTAGAGTTAGGTAGAGTTTGTTTCTTTATTATGTACTTTTGTAACTAACAATCCAATGGTCACGCTATGTTATAGACATGAAGTGATCTGAGGGTTCATTGTCTCCTCGATATTACAAATTCTTGATCGTGGCTTAAGACCTAATTGGTCCATGATCTCTATTTAAAGAGAATAAAGGGTCATTTGTAAGGTGACAGTTCACGAGAGAAAATTATGTGTAATTTATTTATTTTACGTTAATAAATTTCCTGAAGTGGCCACATTGGCTCAGGCCATGGACTGTTTCCCTCTTTGAGTTGTTTAACCATGTCAAGAATATTAGTGTACTGGTCTGTGATGTGTTTGTGAGTGGTGCCCTTCGGTGTTTTATCTAAGGAACTTACCTTGTAAATTCCTACATGTTAGGATGTCACCATTGACCGACGATTTTTCTATTTAAATTATTCATAAACCCTATGTCATGGATAATATCACTAATGTACACATCTTCTATGATGACCAATAGATATTGTGCTTCATGGAAAATTCTCATGTATTTAAAGGCTTAGTGATCGATGAGGACGAGCACAAAAAAGAATTGTAGGATGCAGCCAATAAAAGCAAAGGAAACCTCATCCCTAAGGGTGTGGTATATCTAGAAAAGTTGTATGACCTACATAATCACTTCCGAGGACTTGTCAATGCTAACACCCATAGTTCCACGTTCTCGCATGAGTAGATCAAATTGGGAAATGGTAAGGATATGAAATATTTCAATATCAGTACCTGTTGCACACAACAACAACGACAAGCCTTCATCCACTTATTCAAGCATTACAGTGATGTCTTCGCATGGACATACACTGAATTCAAGACATATGACACATGAATCATCTAGCATGTGATACTAATTAAGGAAGGGGCCAAGCCATTCCAACAAAATGTAAGGAAAGTACATCAAACGTTTGAGCCCCTCATTCAAAAAGAGTTAATAAAATTGATTGATGCTCGGATCATATACAGCGTGTGACACTCAACATGGGTGTAATATTTGGTCCTTGTAAGGAAGAAGTCTGGGGAGAACCACCTGTGTGTAGATTTATAAAATATAAACTGCGCCTTAGACAAAGACAACTACCTTGTGCCATGCATGCAACAAGTATTGCAAACAGTATCAGGGTTCGAAATGTTTTCTCTGTTAGATGGATATTATAGATATAACCATGTTCTAGTTGTAGAGACTGACAGACTCAAAATGATGTTCAGAACGAAGTGGGACACGTTCACGTTATGATGAACTCCATTTGGGCTAATCAACGTTGACACAACATTCTAACATGATATGGACATCGCTTTCAACAGACTCATTCAATATAGCGTAGTGGTGTATATTGATGATGTAACAATGTTCTCCAAAGAGAGGTCAGACCACCTACGCCACTTAAAGAATATTTTTGAGCAATGTCGCAAGTACGAGATATCCTTAAGTCCTAAGAAAAGTATCTTTCGAGTGTCTAAGGGTAATCTATTGGGCCACAACATTCCTAAGAGTGAGATTAAGGTATACCTGTGTAACATTCGTGGTAAAAATTCCATGTAAAAATATACAAATACCATGGATGATGGGACACGTATTCCAAGTTAGATTTTGGGTAGGAAATCCTAATTTGGGTGTTCTTTTGGTTGTTTATGGCTATGGAAATTGGAAAAGGAAATGACTCGGGCTTTGGAAAGGAAAAATGGTATTTTGGCACATTTATTTATGAAAATAAAGGAAATTAGGAGGAAAGAAAGGTGAAAGGTCACAGATTCCATGTGAGGAGGAACATTAAGGATACTAATGGAAACTGAAGAAAATAGAGGCCTCGTTAACAAAAAGGATTTTTAGGATCAATTGGAAACCTTGAACGGTTCAGTTTTGGATATCTCTGATTATTACCTCTCTGTCTCTCATAATCTTGGACACTTACAGTTTCTTGGAGCAATTTTTTCATTGGAGAAAGAAAGGAAAATAAGGAAAGAGGAAGCAAAGATCAAGTAGGGAAAGGCAGGATCAAGCAACTACAATACGCTTCATTATAGGTATTGAATTGCATGTGTAGCCTCCTTGTTGTATTGGAATTCATGGTATTGCATGTGATTCTTTTCTATCATGGCATGGGTTTTTCCTGGTGTAACAGTGTTTTGAGCCTAGCCTTTCCATTTCGAGATAAACATGGTGTGACGGGATTCTCATATTTTGGTTGAGCTAGACTATCAAATGGATTTGAAGCTCAATGTGGTCGATCTCCAAACGATAGATCACATGGCCTAGTGGTCCCTGAACTTGACTGTGGATCACAAGAAAGCCGCCTTCCTAGTGACCCCTGAGCCAAACTATGGGTTGTGGTAAATCCAAGAGTGTGTTTCCTCGGTGGGCCTAGGAATCCTTGCCAGTGAATGGAAGGATATACGGTAAAGCCAAGAGGTGGTTTTATCTCTATTGGGCCTAGTAATCTCAGGTTTTGGATATGCTTCAAAGCCTGGAGAGTGGGTCTAGATTTAGGGCCTTATGATCCGGGTTTGGATTGCGGTAAAGCCTGAGAGACAAGGAAACACAAAAATTCCTCATGGTGTAGGTGGAAAAATACGGTGGCATCCATGCTTGTTTGGCCTAGTGATCGAGTGGATATCATGGTAAATCCTGTTATGACGTGTTCATTGTGTTGTCCTAATGATTATGGTAAATCCTAGTTTCTATTGATCAGGGTGCAGTGGTTGAGCCTCGGTATGCCCGGGTTGGTTCTTTTGGTTTGAGTCCCACATTCATGCTTGGAATATGGCATGGGAGTGAGTGGCTGAAGAGAGATTTGGCTCAGCCGTTCTATGGTCAGTTGGAATGTGGTATTCCCATATCTGGTTAGCTAACTGCATTCACTAATGAGAAATTCATTCCCTTGATTTCCATGTGCAAATGTATTGATGTATATGTGAATTTGGATGGCTAATATTTTTATGGTAATTTTGTTCCTATTATGTTGCTTATATGTATATTTCATGACAATAACTATGTATGGCCCTCAGCATGTTTTTACTTGTAAATTAATGGATAGTGTATCTATGGCCTAATAGATGATAATGCATCAAACGACATGAGGGAACAATGTTTCATGGCGATTCTCAGATAAATATGAGATCCCTACACTTAATTATGTTGTTTACACCTATAGGTTATATGTTGATGATATGTTTGATGAAATTCATAGCATGACTATTGAGTGTTTGATAAGGGTCTTGTGTGAATTATTTCTTTTGCATCATTGTTTCCCTGTATTCTTACTTATTTCAAGCTGTCACTCCATTCTAGGAAGTAGCCTGGGCTCTGGGCTAGAAAACGTTTCTTAAATCGCGAAGTCGCTGGCAAAAAACTAGAAATTTTAGTCTCTAGTCACTGGTAGGCAAGCCTATGAGAGAAACTTTGGGTTGTTGGTCACTCCCTATCCCATAGAATGAGAGCTACTATGGAAAAAGAGATCCAGAACAACAATGGGACCCAAGGACATGCTATTGATTAGCTGATATGTCTCTTATTAGTTCTATTGTTGATGTTGGATGACTATGTGTGATGTTTCCATTGAATTCACTTCCTTAAGGTCACATCGGAGGTTGAATCTAATCATAATAGCCTCTAATCTCATTTTTACCCTGATTGGCATGGTTATTTGGGTGGATGTGGGAGGATGGTGTTACAAAGTGGAATTGGAGCATGGTTCAACTCTTGGATTGGATGGGTGGTGTGTGTTGGTCATTCATGCTTGTCAGTTGCATGTGTGTCTAGTACACTTGAAATCCATGTGGTTGTTGCATTGCATAATGTTGATCATGGTGGTAGTATTTACCCCGATTGGCATGGTTATTTGGGTGGATGTGGGAGGATGGTGCTACAAAGTGGCATCGGAGCATGGTTCAACTCTTGGATTGGATGGGTGGTGTCTGTTGGTCATTCATGCTTGTTAGTTGCAAGTGTGTCTAGTACACTTGAAATCCATGTGCTTGTTGCATTGCATAATGTTGGTCATGGTGGTAGTAAGGTTGTCATGAGGAACTTGATCTTCATTTTGTGGAATGCATCGTTATGAGTATATGATTGGTTACATATGGTTATATGTTGCTTACATGCTGATTTTATGTCACCTACTTATATCCTTGTATGTTAGGTTACATTATTGAATATTTTGATTACATGTAATAGTATTGTAGGTTTATTACAATAATTGATCACTTATGCTCGACTACATGCATTTAGTTGATTATGCATTTCTTATGCATGTTGATGGTTGCATGTGAAAATGCGTACAGTTGGGTAATGGTTGTTTTCATGCATGAGGTCATGGTTTGTGAAGTTGATTTGGTCATGCTTTGATTACAGGACTCTAGCTAGGAGGATGCATATATGGTTTTCTGCTCATGTGTTATATGTCCATATGCAGTCATTATGTGTGTATGGTGTTGGTTGTAGCTATGCATGAATACTAGGTCAAACATGCCTTGTGAAGTCATGGTATGCAATTAAGGTCATAATGGTGTTATTGGTATGTTATGATCCTAATGTGTTGAATGAGGTAAAGCAGGAGATGTAGATCATCAGAGTCAAGTTGTAGCATTGGACCTTGAGGCAAGAGCATGTCGCCACATAGGTTTGTATATTGGGCAAGCAGGTAGTTAGGTTAGGGATTGTTATATGCATTAGGGTTATATACATTAGGTTTATGTACATGTCTTTTGATGTTATGGTTATGTAAATGGTAGATGTTAGTTGATTTGTGTAGTTATAAGCACATGTGTCAGATAGTCAATAATGATAGTAACCTCTGATTGTATGCATTGTTATTGTTATTTTGTGTTAGATAACTTGATGATTAGGATATATGTTGTTGATGAGCATGGTATATAGCTCATTGTTGTTATATGCTAGTAACTTGATGATTAGGGTTATTTCATTGAGATCTTGATGTTGTAATTTGGATTGGTCACATGCATGATGGTTATGTTCATTGCATTGAAGATCTTGATGTTATATGTATTCCGTTAACCTGGGTTGACCTATGCATATGGTTATGGTTGCAATATTCAGGTATGAGATGACATATTTGTAATATGGTGTCATAATAATCTAGACTGATCGTACATATGTGATTGTTATGCATGAATAACAAATTCTTATGATCTTATGATGTGAGAATGTTACTTAGTTACTCCTATGGATATCATGATTTATGTTTGAGTTAATATCTCGTGAAGTTGTATCGTGCTAACTTGGATTGATTCTATAGAAAATATTGCCTCTTATGAGATACATTAAGGTATGAGTTTGCTATTTTGTATATTTGGTACTTGACTGTTTGATAATTTTGTCTATTTAATTTATTTAACATGGTATGGTTGCAAGTTGGTTGGATGTTTTATTGATTGCATAATATGAGTATGTGTTCAAATGATCTTGTTTTAAGATTAGTGTACTAATACATATCTGTTGAGACAGTTGATATGTACTTGAATGTAGGTGACAGTTGTAGCATTATGTTTAATGACTATGAGCTGACTATGGATTATGACATGATTGTTAGTCTTGGTAAATGTTTATTTCAAATTGTTAGATATTACTGTCTTCATATTTGGAACATGCCATTTACATTTGTGAGAAATTGCAGGAAACATGCTTGGTATTAGCATGACAAGGTAATAGTTGATGTGTTTATATAACTAAGCCTCGATTGTAGTACGGTAAAGGAAAGGAATTGGGAAACAATTTCTTTGGCTATGTTTGGAAAGCCTAATTCCAAATGAATGAGTGATTTTCCTACAGGAAGTATTCTTAACCCTAATATTGTCGGACATTATGTGGATACATTCTATATTCATGAACATGTACATATAGGTGGATATGTCAAAGCATTGGAATCCCTTGAGAGATGGCATGGATGTCTCGAGTTGGAAGAAACATGCTTATGAGGTAACTGGTTTATTGTTATGTTTATTTATGAACTAAAAGTTATGTGTTAAGGCTAGCATGATGTATTGAGTTACATGGAAAGAGAGATTTCCATGAAATCTCGAAGAAGGCCCATGTCGAGCTTTCCTTGGGAACCATGGGGATTGAGTCATGTTGTTTATTGTTAGTCTTGTGATTTTGGTCTTTGTGGTTGTTGCGCTTGATTTGCAATCTGGATTGTGTCTGGTGCATATCTATTCCACTTTGTTTTGGTGCTGTGTTGCTATTGGTTTTCATAGTTTTGCTTCTTGTTTATTTCTTGGTATTGCCTTTTATGCTTGAGTCTTGGAAATTGGTTGGGAAAAGAGGAAAGTTGATGGAGCTCAAGGAGAATTGTGTGGTACCCAACAGGTAATGTTAGATTCAAACAAAGCTCTGTACATGAGTAAGTGCAGCAAAGGTAAGACTATGACAATCGATTAGATTGGTTCGGTCCATTGGTGTAAATGGACAGTGGCAGTATAGTCATGAGAAAGTTAATAGGAAAGTTAAAGTGAATGGATCTGAGGCATTAGATGCCTTAGCTATGTTGGGAACAATTATTCTTAATGTTGCACATGTGTTGCATGAATAAAGGAAGTTCTCTTGAACCTTGGCTTTGATATCTGGAAATTATGTTATGATCATGATTATGCTGATGTTTGTATATGTATACATGTAGGTGTCTATGTATGTCATGTTTGATAGGATCGTCATGGATTGTGATTATTAACGTTAACATTTATGTGTGTATATATGTATGTATGCATATCATTGTCTGATAGGATCATGATTATTTATGCTATTGTTTACATATATGTATGTCTGTATCCATGTATTGATGTGACTATCTGATAGATCATCAAGAATCATTCCTATGGTGAAATGATTACTTATATAGGTGAATGGCATGAAAAAGTTCCTGGCTATAGGGAATCAAGTGGGAAGAGTATAAATGACAAATATATGAGGTCATTATCATGTGAATATGAATTTATATTTTATCTTGTATTATTCCTATGCTTATGTTATGGACAGATTATAATGAGGGATACATCAGTGAAATGAAAGTAGTGTGGTCTGCGGCATGCTAGGAAAAGAATGGATAAGGCACTGGATGCAGGGTTTCTTGGTAGAGCTAGTGTGGTTTTGCATGTGTGGTACTACTATTGTGCATATGTTTTATATGTTTTACATGTTGTGTTTGTGATGTTGTGTGCATGCGGTGTGGTGTATATTTAGTGTGTGTACCTGTTGTTTATGCAATGTTATGTATAGGGTGTTAGTACAGATAGTGTTGTATGAATGTTGCATATTTAGTGTTGGGTATAGATGGTGCCATGTACATGTTGGATATACATTGTTGTGTATACATTGTACTGTGTGCATGATGGATATGTGGTGTTGTTTGTATATGGTTCTTTGCGCATGTGCGATAGGTGGTGTTGTGTACATGTCATGTGTCTGGTACTGTGTACATGTGGTATTGTTTACACATTACACAGTGGTGCAGTGTACATGTGGCATTGTGTACACATTGTGCAAGTGGTGCTTTGTACATGTGGTATTGGTGTACATGTGGGATTGAGTGCATATCACACATGTTGTGTTGTAGGAATGTGTCACTATGTATGTGCATTGTGTGTTCATGGTATCATGACATATGCATTTGTTTTGTTGCACTCTATATACATATTTGTGTTCTTTTGTAAATTGGGTGTAGGTATATGTGTTGTATGTCAGGTGTAGGTGCATGTATTACATGGTGTTGTATGCAATGTGTGATTGTATGTGTGTGACACACATTATGTGTACATACACATGGTTGAGCATAAAGAATTGGGTTATTGTTGGGTGTGACAACCGATCCAGAGTATGTATGGAATAAGGAGAAAGGTAGAACCTAAGGGTTGATGAAAGGGTAAGTATTGGTATATTATTTCAGTTTTACTATGCATGTGATTTGTAATATGTGATCTATGATTCTTATTTATGATGGTTTCATGTGATTTATGATGTTGACCTATGATGGTTTTGTTTTGATCTAACCATATGTGATATGTCTATACATGATGTTTTGAACAAAAAGTTAGATTCACTTGTTGTGACAGGAAGCGAAGAAAATTGCAAGTGTACCTTATTAACGAGCTACCAATGAGGTATGGTTTGAGGTTATTTCAATTTATTTTGAATCTAATGGAATTTATGTGCTTGGAACAAGAATGCATGAACATGCCCAATTGGGTGGTTGGAATTGATTGCAAGAATTAGTGGTAGGAGTGAAAGGAATCACAACATGCAGTAGTATGTTGGTGAAGCATTCAAGAATAGGGCCATTATGGGACACTAGTAGCCAATAGTGTCCATTGATTTCCATGAGCATGCTATGACCGGTATGATGGTTTTTAGGAAGCTATATGCCTTGGTTTTTGTATCTTCCAATACGAGGAAGCCTTGCAAAGGCATGGACTACCTAGGATGGGGGTTCCAACGGAACTTGGAAGGTGAGTGACTACATGGAAGAGATTGATTGGATTGCCTGAGGGACTATGTAGCAAAGAAGGGAAGGTCAAAGATGGATTTGTTTTGATCATTAGAATTTCCAGATGGAATCATATCCACATTTGGAGTGGGCCTTGAAAAAATGAGTTGGTAACTGTTTACTAAGAGGAAAGGTGGTGCGAGATTGTAGCACTGGACATTGGATGCAGATTTGACTTTGTAGTGGATTATGGATTTCCTGGGAAGAAGGTGAGTCCTAGTATTACTTTGAGGGTGGAGGTGTAAGCCAATGGATCCCTTTGTTGCAAATGCAAGAATCGTATCCTTTATTTCTTGGTTTAGCAAATGTGCATATGTGTATATGTGGTCATTGTAAATATCGTGATGAGTTTTGTTATAAAGCTCCACTTTACGGTATGTTGTCATGTTGTCATGATTTTTTTTTGAGCGATTTTTTTATTATAAATACTACGTCAAGATGTGATATAAATCTCCATGAGAATTATGTATGCTTTCGGTAGGTTGTTGAGGTATATGTGTGAATGAACACCAAGGATGATGTCCCCCAAGGGGGGCGGTTCTGTAACAGCCTTCGTGAAAATTCCATCTAAAAATATATAAATACCACAGATGATGGGAAATGTATTCTGAGTTGAATTTTGGGCATGACATACTCATGTGGGTGTTCATTTGGTTGTTTATCGCTAAGTAAATTGGAAAAGGAAATGCTAAGGCTTTGCAAAGGAAAAATGGAACTTTTGTCACATTTATGAAAATGGTGGAAATTAGGAGAAAAGGAAGATAAAAGGTCATAGGTTGCATGTGAGGAGGAAAATAAAGGGAAATAGTGGAATGAAGAAAATAGAGGCCTCACTAATAAAAAGGATTCTCAGGATCAGTTGGAAAGCTTGATTAGTTCATTTTTGGATCTCTCTTATTATTCTCTCTCTCTAATACTCTTGGGTACTTAGATTTTCTTGGAGAAATTTTGGCATTGGAGCATGAAAGGCAAAGAAGGAAAGAGGAAGAAAATATCAAGCAAGGAAAGGCAGGATCAAACAACTACAACAACCTTCATTGCAAGTATCAACTTGCGTGTGTATTTTCCTTGGTAGATTTGGCATGCATGGTATTGCATGTGTTTCTTTTCCATCATGGATGGGTTTTTCCAAGTGTAACAGTGTTTTGAGCCTATCCTTGCAATTTTCGAATAGCCATGGTGTGATGGGGTTGTCATGTTTTGGGTGATCTGGATTGTTGGATGGATTCAAAGTTGAGTGGGGTGGATCTCTGAATGATAGAGCACATGGCTTAGTGGTCCCTAAACTAGACTGTGGATCATGGTAAAGCCACTAGCCTAGTGACTCTTGAGCCAGACCCTCAGTTGTGGTAAAGCCAAGATTGTGTTGCCTCTGTGGGCCTAGGAATAATTACTAGTGAATGGAGAGATATATGGTAAATCTAAGAGGTGGTTTTCTCTCTGTTGGTTGTATTAATCCCATGTTTGGGATATGCTACAAAGCCTGGAGACATGCTTTCGATTTAGGGTCTTGTGATCTAGGTTTCGATTACAGTAAAGCTTGAGAGATTAGGAGACAGGAAAATTTCTTACGATGTAGGTGGAAAAATCTCGTCGCATCCATGCTTTTTTGGCCTAGTGATTGGGTGGAGATCATGGTAAAGCCTGTTATGATGTGTTCATTGTGTTGGCCTAGTCATCCAGGATGGATTACTGTAAAGCCTGATTTATATTGATGAGGGTGAGGTGGTTTAGCCTCGGTATGCCTTGGTTGGTTATTTTGGTTTGAGTCCCACATTCATGCTTGGAATAGTGCATGGGGATGGGTTGCTAAAGAGAGATTTGGCTTAGTCATTCTATGGTTGGGTGGAATGTGGTAGTCCCATTTATAATTAGTTAATTCCATCCATTAATGAGAAATTCATTCGCTTGATTTCCATGTGCAAATGTATTGATGTATATGTGGATTTTGATGGCTCATATGTTTATGGTAATTTTATTCCTATTATGTTGGTTATATGTATATTTTATGACAGCAGCTATGTATGGCCCTCAAGATGTTTTTACTTGTAAATGAATGGATAATGTATCTATGGTCTAATAAATGATATTGCAGAAAATGAAATTACAGAACAATGTTTCAGCGATTTGGAGACAAGTATGAGATCCCTACACTTAATTTTTTTGTTCAAACCTGTAGGTTACATGTTGATGATATGTTTGATGAAATGCCTAGCATGGCTAGTAGGGGTATGATAAAATTCTTGTGCGACTTATTTATTTTGCATCATTTTTTCCATGTATTTTTATTGATTTCAATCTATCACTCCATTCTGGCCAGTGGCCTAGACTCTGGGCTTGAAAAAGTGGCTTAAATCTAAGGGTCACTGGCATAGAACTAGAAATTTTGGTCTCTAGTCATGAGTAGGCAAGACTATGAGAGAAACTTTGGGTTGTTGGTCACTCCCTTCCCTATAGCATGAGAGTAAATATGGTAGAAGAGATCAAGGATAATAGTGGGACCCGGGGACATGTTGTCTGAGTGCCTAACATGTCTCCTACCAGTTATGTTTCTAATGTTGGATGACTGTGTGTGATGTTTCTATCGATTCCACTTCCTTAAGGTCACATAGGAGGTCGAATATGATCATAGTAGCCTCTCGTCTCATGTTTACCCCAGTTGGCATGGTGACTTGGTTGGATGTGGGAGGAGGGTGTTACATCCCCGACAACATTAGGAAAATCACATAGATTCCCTTTTGAGTGAATAAGAAACCCATGTAGTCTTTCTTTAGGAAGATCAATTTCCTCCACAAGTTCATCTCTTACTATGCCCAAATTGTCAAACCAGTATAGGAGATGTTGAAAAAGGACCTAGACTAAAAATAGTATAAAAGGGAAAAGGACATGTTTTCCCATATTAACTAGGTTATAGCAGAAGAACTCGCATTGTACATCCCAGACATTAGTAAATATTCCTTTCTCTACACTTTTGCTTCTACTACCTCTCTTGTTGTTGTACTCACTCAAAAGGATGAATTGAATAATGTGCCACCTATCTCATTCATGAGTGTAAGTCTACAAGGACCAAAGCTTAACAACCCCATCATGCAAAAATAGGCTTATGTAGTATAAAAGGTGGTAAAGCATTTTAGGTCCTATCTATTGAAGAACCATTGTGTTATCTTTGTACCACACCCAACAGTCAGATTGATTGCTTTTTCAATAAGAGCTGAGTGAAAGGAGGGCGAACTAGATGATCGAGTTACAAGAGTATTATATAGAAATCAAGAGAGTTCACACAGTCAAGGGCCATGGTCTTTTCCAACTAGAAGTAGAAGAGGTAAATGCAAAGGAGGAATAAGAAGAGATCTCAATATGGGAGCAAGAAATTGAGATGTATAACGTTGAGCGAGCCTCCACCACTATAACCATAAAATCTTAGTACACAGATGTGCACCAATACCTTGAGCATGAATGAGTGCCCTCTCACTTTTTCACACGATAGAAGAGGGAACTCAAACTTAAAGCATTATCTTATCAGTTTGTGCATTGGGTCTTGTTCAGAAATCAACACAATGAAGTATTTCTTAGGTATTTGGAGGGCCACGATTCGAAAAAGGTATTGTGTGATCTCCATGACAGACCAACGAGTGGGTACTTTGAAGGAAACACTACAGTGCATAAGGTTATGCAAGATAGCTTTTACTGGCCTACATTATTGAGAGATGATTATGATCATGTCCGCAAGTGTCTTGTCTTTTAAAGGTGTGCTGATAGAAACAGGAAGTCAGCCACCCATTGCAGCCCATTGTAGTGGAAGAACATTTTCAATAGTAGGGCTTGGACATTATTGGGGAAAATTTCCCACAACCGTCAAAGGAGCATTGCCACATTTTAACTACTAAATATTATTTAATGCAGTGGACAAAAGAAGTTCCACTGAAACAGTTGAATGATGAGGAAGTCATCAAATTTCGCCAACAAAACATTATTTCCAGGTTCGATGTTCCTACGTCACTTGTTTTGGAAAATGCAACATAGTTTTAATCATTAAGGCTCTATGATTTTGCATTGGAAAATGGTATCATATTGAAAAATTTAGCTAATTATTATCCACAAGGGAATGGTCTTCTTGAATGCATGAACAAGAACCGTATCAGCATTATCAAAAATACCATATTTCCTTAACAACAAAAACATGCATACTGCTTTGGTGAATGCCTTATGGGTTGATCAAGTCATGCCAAAAACTTCCTTGAACACCTCCCCTTACTTCTTGGTGTACAAAAAACAATTCATCCTTCCTTCAAACATGTACTTGTCTTCTCTCCAACTATCACAAGAATCCCAAAGAAGGCCATGTTTGTTAGTTCAGTGAATGATAGACACTCTTCATAGGATGAAGGAAGAAATATTGAAAGCTAAATATATTTTTTCACTTCACCAGAGTCGTATCAAGAGGTGGTTCGACAAGAAGTCTAAAAGGGAAAAAAAATTAGTGTGGGTGACATAGTCTTAAAGTGGGACAAATCCCATGAGGACAAAGGAAAACACACTAAATTGCCATCCCTAGGGATTGGGTCATTCACAATTTAAGAGAATCTTGGATAACACACATATCATATTCAATCACTTGATGGCAAGATTGCCTCTCTCCCTATCAATGGCCAAGACTTGAAATAATATTTCCAATGAAAATCTTGGGCCTTCCCTACACTGTGTACATATTATTTTCTTTTGTTTAGTGTTTGTTTGCTTGAATCGTGTCTTGTTTTTTGTTATGTGAATAAGTGTTATGCATGACTAGAATGCGACTTTTAAGTATGTGTGTGGCTAAACTATAAAGAGGCTTGTGACAATTCAGAATTTGGCTAGCCTTTTGTCTGTCTTCTTTAGGTTGGTTACATATTTGGGCTGATGAAGTTCCAACAAAAAATATGATCCATCCCTAAGGAGAGTTTTGGTCCAACCATGAACCCATGTCTAGTCCAGAAACCTCATGCCTATACTCAATTTCTTCTTCTTCTTTTTTTCCTAAACCTTATCTGACTAGTAGAAACAGAGTAGGGGGAAATCTAAATCAGCAAACCTAAATTAGAGGTCTCTATATGCTTCTCTGAAGCAACAACCTCTTATTCTCTTGATAAGTCAAGAACCATATTCCACACCAAAATAAATAAGTTTCAATGCATAGTTCTCTTTAAAGAAAAAACAAAGGCAAAAGAAGAGAAAGGCTTCCTACATAGAGAGGTGAAGAAAGAAACTCTACCAGGGTATTTTCCAATCTTGTTGGCAGCAAATAAATGTTTGTGTTACTATGCAACTCCATCGAGGTATTTTTCATGCCTACTGGTAGTGGAGAAATACTAGAGATGAGAAATTATACTTTGAAAATCTTGAGCTCGTGAGCTACACTACACTTCCCAAGTCGAAACGATGTGATTATATTGAACCTTATGTTGTGTTCAACTAAAAAGGTATGGAAGGACCATGTCTATTCATGGGGTAAGTGGGAAGACCAAATTAATTTGCATGATGAACCAATACTCCTTGGAGAACCAAGGCCCTGCACAGAAGAAGTTAACCAAGACAAAGATGTTTGAGTTCAACTGGTGTGTCGCCAAGCGTTGTAGTTGATGCAACACCCTCCAAAATTTTGGCTTAAACTTAATTTTATATCCTTCCTTGTTATTTTACATTTTTTTTGCAGACACTAGAGCTCATTTCATGAGCTTTCTTCCAGTGTTTTGGTCACTTTTGCATGTTGGTTTAATTGTCGTCTTTTGCAATGTTTGGGAGTTCTGCAATGTTTGCAAGCCTTTCTGATAGTTTCAAAGTTTGGCCTTTGTGTATATGAGTTTTCAAAACCATGTAAACATCTCTCATATCTATATACAAAGTCTTGAGAACTGTTGCAAAAATGTTGTCATGGTCGTCCTAAATCCTATCTCAAGTGTCGCACTTGCCGTATCTTGTCACGAGGAAGTCACACAGAGGAAAATGCTTATTGTATGTGACCCAATGGTCTATGTTTTCATGTCATCAAAGTATGTTAAGTGTGTGATCACAATCAAGGTTCATCACAGTTCATCACCCATCCCACACTTAGCCATTTTGAGAAAATATTCTCAACTGAACAACTTAGCTTCACTAGGCCCTGACTAAACTATGCACTGTTACCAAGAATAGTGTCCACTCGGATGCTGCTATTCCCACTAAGACTGGTAGCTATCTTAGAAATAAACAAGTAAAGTCTACTTTCACTTTCCTTTATGAAAATAAATAGGAGTAGAACAAAGGAGACCAACCTTAGTCTTGCGCTTGATTTCCTCTCCTTCCTGATAGAGCTTTGTCATTTCTTCTTCATCTGCTCAGCTTCAAAGAGCACCTGTGGAATCAAAGCAACATACTACTATCGAAGAACAAAGATCTATATTCATAAATAACACAGGACCAGATGTGTGTTAACCATACAAATGCATATATAAGTAAACATACAATAATATGGAGGAAAACTTAAATATCTTTATTAAGATGAAAAGTAGCAAGAGGATTACAACCATATGTTCTGACCCAGCATCATCCTCCAGCTAGAAAGCCCTTCTTCACCTCAAGCAAATCTTAGATCACCCAACACTATGAATGTACACCAGAAAACCAACAACACTTCTCTATAAAATATAAAATTCCAACCTCTGGATCTCCGTGATGAGGGATCCATATATAGATGATTGAAGGGAGGTGAGTCATCTTCTGGGGCTTGATTAGTTTCCTCTCTCTGATAGTTTCTGCTTCCACTTGGAGAATGGTGATCTCTTACTCATCCCTGGTCGAAAATAGAGAGGCAAGTGTCAGAGGGGAAGATTCTAGAAGATTCCATGATCTTCCACCTCGCATTTGTCCCTGCCATTTGTCCATTCCCGACCATCGCACCCTACAGAGGAGCCATTCAATATGCATCGCAGCTTGTACACTGGGAAGGTGATGTGCATCGCACCCTCTACACTGAGTTTCAATATGGTCCAGTTTTGACCATTTATGAGCAGTTTTCAGTGGAGAACTTCTGGGAGATGATGTAATCAACTGACCTTGTTCCTTTAGGCAGTGAAGCAACACTTTTAGGGACTTAGGAGCCCTCAGTTTATGGAAAGTTATGATTGGGGTTGATGTGCCCAAAAATGTCTATAACAGTTGCCCCCTAAAGCATGAGGTCGTTAATCTTTTTGATGTCGGGTGAAATGCTTTACTATGAGGATCCGAAGTTTTTTCGAGTTGGGAGGTGACATGTAATAAGATACAATACAATACATTATTTTAAAAACATTTTTTCATGATCTAGCTGAGGCGGGCATTCCCATGCTCAGCTTTATAAATTCATTTTCATGTACATAGGAGAGACAATCGTCTGTGTGACAGACTGATGATTTGTACTCATCATCCTTTGATTTGGATGATTATCTGTTTGGCAATGATGTACACCTGATGTCTTTATATTCCTGAATATATCATGGCTCGGATGGATGAAACTAGATCTGGGGTCTTCAAAACTCATTCAATCTTCACTCGGAGTACAAGTTGATCCATGTGAAAAATGTTCTGGAATCGAACATGGAAAGAAATCGCCTGATTACTAGCCAATGATGTACGCTATTAATAGGCACGAGAGGAATCACCAATAATGACAATGACCCTCAAGGTACTACAGTACAATTCACGCAGTGTGAAAAAGGACTTGGCGTCGAACACCACGTAAAATCTCTCGGTCGAAGGCCATTGATGTAAACTTGTCGCCGAAAGTGAGAAACTTGCCATTGAGGCATGCAAGCTACAAAGTATTGAAAGGGTTGTTCCTAAGTCAACTTCTTGGATAATGAGCTGATGTCAATAAGAAGTGACCCATCGCACGAGGGCCTTAATGAATCCCACATCAACGCGGAACGAAGTAAATGATTTTGGAGGTGAAAACAATCTGACGATACAGGATTTAGTGTGGCGGTCATGAAGGAATGGGGCATGAATGTATTGTAGAGGGTGAGACACAAGCGAATTGTCTAAATGACTTATGTTGAACACATCGTCGACACTGATGATGGATTGGTAGCATTAACCCCAAAGATGGATGGTGTGATGGACCAATGGTGATGACCAGTGAATGGAACAACCCAACCCGGCATGGATGCGGAAGGAAAGTGTCATGTTCAAGAGAAACTTGATACCAATAAAGCTTTTTCAAGCTTTCTTCCCAATTTTCCCCAGTCATTACTGACCAATACCTCTTTATTTTTGTCAAGCTTGAGGAAGATAACATATGCTTGTTCTATAATTCGCCCTTTGGGCGAACTTGTCACTATATTTTAGCGAGCCTAGCGACAGTGAAACTCGTTCTCGTCCATGTGGATGAGTTTGTCGCTATTCGATTTTAACGAGTTTAACGACAAAGATAACTCAATCCCTTTCAATTTTAGAGAGTCTGAAAGGAACGAAAAGGAGACTCCAATGATTCTTTTTCGTCATGTAATCCGTTAAGTCCGAAAAAGCGTAAAATAATACAAAGGGATGAATTTTCGATAGTTTTAATGAGCCGAACAAGACAAGTGCTCAATCGTTTTGTGTAATAATCCCTCAGGTCCAAAAATATTAAATCTAGAGGAGGGATAGCACTTCCGATGACTTTTAACGAGCTGGAGAGGCCAATCACTCAGAAATCCTTTCATATTTTAAGAGTTAGTTGAAAAGAGCTTAAAGGAGACTCATTTTCGAGGAACGAGTGATGGTTTCGGGTAGCAGCTAATTCCAGGTAAGGTTTGGAATTCTCCAATCACGGCAGTGTTACAAGGATGGATAATAGAATCACTCTTCACAGATGTTCCTCGAAGGGGTAAACAATCATGTGGGGGTGAATGATCGGCTAAAAACAAAGTGGAGGAGATGATGAGAACACAACAAGGCTCAAAAGCTAGTGATAAGGCATTCACAATGGTTATTTACTGATTCATTTCTTAATGAGCTTAAACGTTGGGGGAAACATTTGCTCATGACTTATGTTTATTTTTTAACGAGCTTGAACTATGTGCTAAAACTACTCGTGGGGGGTTTATTTTTTAACGAGCTTGAACCCTACGGTAACACTGCTCGCCAGTCATATGATAAGGATGTCTCATTCAAGGTACCATTTTGAAGAGGCTTGCACCTTTTGAAGCTTTGCCTCGAATCCTTTCTTTATGAAAGCTAGGAAACCACTAGCCTTACGGGTTTAAAGGGTTAGAGGTCCTACAAATTTAAAAAAATAAATAGTCGCTCTTCGCTTGCATGCGAAATGGTTTGCATGCCCCCAGGTATAGCAAACAATTTCCAGGTTACCATGAAAGTTCCCAGACCGAATGCTTTCATGGCGATGTCTACCAAAATAGACAAAAGGGAGTAGTGCAAATGCATGCCACTTAGCATAACCTTAACGAAGGTATCTTATTCCAGCCTAATCCCATTCTTGTGAGGACGGGTGTGTCAGACTAGTCATATATCCCTCGCAGAAATCCACTCTATACCCAAGGTTTTCCTGCCGAAATAGACCAGGGTGCATGCCCCCTGGGTTTCAGTCACATCCTCCTGAATCACTCGCTCTCATTAGGTGGTTGGATTGGAGATCGATGATACATTCCTTGCGTGAAAAGACCATTTAGGGATGAAATTTAATATTATTATATTACCCGACGAATCCACGCACCCTGTTTCCAAAAATGCCGTCCCCGTCCCCGCACCCACGTTTCTTGGCAACATAGCTCTAAAGAGTGAGGAGACGATGGCTCCCATGCAATAAATATAGTCTCGTCCAAGGAGTAGATTATAATCCAAGGGTCCTTGAACTACCATTACGTTCATGTGAACGATTTTCCTTCTCAAAGTAATGGGCACATTTGGAAGGATTCCTAAAAGTCGACTTGGTTCCTTTGTCGAAGCTTGTCAGATTTCTCATTTCAGGCAAAAGCGATGGTGAACCAAGCGCTTTCCAAGCAATTGAGGAAAGGATACTCACAGAAGCCCCCTCATTGATGATGGTACCAGCCATGACCATTTTGTAACTTGCACAATGATTCTGAATGGTACACTAGCTGGTAAATGGGGTCTGCCTAGTAGATTCTAGTCGAAGGAAATGACTAGGTTGCTTGGTGGTGGGACCAAATAGACAGCCGGATATGACTCTGATGAACTTCCTTCCTGTGATAAAGGAATGGGTGGACTGCCTCCAAGTTTATCGGAGTCTGTGTTGATGAAAAGAATTTTAATGGTGTCATTCTCTTTCTCTTCAATGACGGTATCATTCGAAGATGAACACTCTGAAGGCAAGACCGAGTCAACTGCCATCGCGACCTTTTGAATTTCATCTGGTATGGATTTAGAGGGTTCATTTTCAATGATAGACGTTTCGGCCGAACACAATGATGGGCCAGCCATATTTTCAACCAGTGGAGGACTTTGCAAGAGTTCTTTATATCCAGGAGGAAGCCGTAGCAGTGAAGCAGGACGGTCATCTAAAACTCTTTTAGCCTCGTCAAGGAAGGGACAGTGGTGGACGACGTGATTGCCTTCACATAATTTACAAGGAAATCTGGGATTCCTTTTCTGTCCAGGTGCTTCACTTTCATTGGTTGATGGTATGCATTCAACATGATCATCAGAGTTTGATCACACCGGATTATGCAAACGAGGAGACCAGTCCCTTAAGATCCGAGGGATGCAGGGACAATCTCGGTAAAAGTGGTCTCCATTGCGAATGACACAAGGAGATTTAGGTTTAGATGGTGTGGTGTGAGGATTTTCGCTAGATGACGCTTGGTTGCCCCCTTTCGACTTTGGCTCCTTTTTCTTATTTTCCTTTTTCTCTTTCTACTTCTTCTTCTTCTCAGTTACTTGATTTTTAGCTTTATTGGCTTTACCAAGCGAAGAGGAAGGAGGAGAGGGAGAATCAAACGAAGTAGAAGGTTTGGAGGCAACTCTAGTGTCATCTAGTTGTTGACTTGACTGTTCAGGAATTACGGGATTCTGAACGACAGAGGTAGAGAAGAGCCAGACAAGAAAACCAATTGTCAACCCTGGAAGTGACAAAGTGGCCATTGGGGTGCACCAAAATCTCCCCAAGAGGAGAAGGGACTAGGATTTCCTCCAAGGGGAAATCCTTCGTTGGTAGACTCTAGTTTTTCTCAACCTAAAGAGCAATGAGGGAATTTGTGGCGTTATTACGATTAAAATAAATTTTAGACGCTTTGACACAACTTGTTTTTCAATTTTAGAGAGTCGAGAAAAAACAAAAGATGACTCTAGTCGCCTTCGATTTTTATTGAGCCTAAAGTGACAAGTGATCAGAGGACCTTTAACTTTAAGGAGTCTGAAAAGGAGCAAAATGGACTTCTCTAGAGATCTAGGCAGAGAGGATTACCAAACTAATCGCAAAAATGCAAAATAATTTTTACGGTACAGCAGTCAGTCTCCCGAATGCTGTGTTCAGTGCATTGCAATCGATAGGGCGGCAGACATGGCTTCCTAAGGATAAAGGCTGTAGCCTATTGTGGTCTCCCAAAATATACTCGACGGTACGTGGGAGCACAAGTCCATACTGGCACTTTTCGTCTCAGAGTGGAGGAATCACCCAACCAACAACAAAAGCAACCGTTACCAAGTTTTACGACATCGGAATACGTCTCTAGCCTAGAGCTCTAGATGTTGTGTGTTAGGTTCCAAAGCATTGTTAGATTCATTAAATTTATTTTAAGTTGATCTTGCTTAAAAATTTCCCTTTCAGGTTCACCGCGTGATGTGTATAAAATTCCTAAAATGCAGTCTAAGATGATAAAGAAACGTTTAATCTTCTCTTGACAATGAAAATCCTAGCTACTGAGGAAAGAAAGTTAAGAATATTTCTGCAAAGAGCACAAAGCACACGCTAAATGCGCTGTCCTAAATCAAAGCAAGCGGTCAAAATGCAAATGCACATGCCTGTATTTGTTTTCAGCCTTCTTAATGTATGAATGATGATAAGAAAGCTATGTGCAAATCTAAAATACTTTCAAAGCGACAATACTCAACAAGTTCCTTTTTCAAAATGAAGTGAATGTAAGAGAGACACTTTGCGATTTCGAAATGAAAATTTCTTTTCGACACTTTAAAAACTATTAATTCAAATCATATGCAATAGTAACTGTATAATTGACTATCAAGAATAATGGGATTGCCTTCTAAAACTGAAAATGATAGCTACGACACTTTCATATCAAGAAACGACAGTTTGACTATGCTACTTTTTTGCAAAAGAGAACTGAAAATGGCGCACAATACATAAAAACACTTACAGTTCTTTGCGCTATGGAGGTGGGATAATGAAAGAGAAGGGGGTTTTCATAGAGATACACTGACCACAGACAAAAAAACTCTTGAATAGGACTGAAAACAGTGAGGAAAAAACCAAAGTCTGAAGGTAAAGTTAATCTTCCCTGACCATCGCACCTGTCACACTGTGAATTCAGTATGCAGCGCACCTACTGCACTCGGGAAGTGCGATGCATACAGACTGCCTTGAAGTTAGGGTGTGATGGTACCAGTGCAAGACTTTAAACAAGTTTTTACTCACAATTTGCAATTCATTTCAGGGATTTAGTTCGAGTAAGTGATGTTCAGTATATGTAAATCACAGGGGTAGATCTAAGGAGGTTACTAGAGCCACCACCTAGGGCAATTAGACTGCTTGCAGATTGATTGTTTAATTCATAAACAAAACCCAAAGATTGATTGAAGCAACATTGATCTACTTTGCACTTGTATGACAAATGCAGTTCGAAGGCTAGCTGGCTTGGCTTCAGGCTCCGTTTGTAAGTTTATAAAAGAAACAAAGATAGGCTAACAAACAATCTAGTCTCTCCCCAGTGGAGTTTCCATTTTGTTACCCGGAATGGTGTCCACTCGGATGCTGTTATTCCCACTAATACTGGTAGCTATCTTAGAAACAAACAAGTAAAGTCTACTTTCGCTTTCCTTTATGAAAATAGATAGGAGTAGAACAAAGGAGACCAACCTTAGTCTTGTGCTTGATTTCCTCTCCTTCCTGATAGAGCTTTGTCGTTTCTTCTTCGTCTGCCCAACTTCGAAGAGCACTTGTGGAATCACAACAACATACTACTATCGAAGAACAAAGATCTATATTCATAAATAATATAGGACCAGATGTGTGTTAACCATACAAATGCATATATAAGTAAACATACAAGAATATGGAGGAAAACTTGAATAGCTTTATTAAGATAAAAAGTAGCAAGAGGATTACAACCATATGTTCTGACCAGCACCATCCTCCAGCTAGAAAGCCCTTCTTCACCTCAAGTAAAGCTTAGATCACCCAACACTATGAATGTACACCAGAAAACCAACAACACTTCTCTATAAGATACAAATTCCAACCTCTGGATCTCTGTGATGAGGGATCCATATATAGATGATTACAGAGAGGTGAGTCATCTTCTGGGATCTTGATTAGTGTCCTCTCTCTGATAGTTCCTGCTTCCGCTTGGAGAATGATGATCTTTTACTCATCCTTGGTCGAAAACAGAGAGGCAAGTGTCAGAGGGGAAGCTTCTGGAAGATTCCATGATCTTCCACCTCACATTTTGTCCCTACCATTTGTCCATTCCCAACCATTGCACCATATAGAGGAGCCATTCAGTATGCATCGCACCTTGTACATAAGGAAGGTAATATGCATCACACCCTGTGCATTGGGTTTTCAGTATGGTCCAGTTTTGACCATTTATGAGCAGTTTTCAGTGCAGAACTTCTGGGAGATGATGTAATCAGCTGACCTTGTTCCTTTAGGCAGTGAAGCAACACTTTTAGGGACTTAGGAGCCCTCAGTTTATGGACATTTATGATTGGCGTTGAAGTGCCCAAAAATGTCTATAACATGCACAGGCTAGTCTTAGCCCGTTACATTGTTACCTTACTGCTTAGAACTACACAATGTGTAATACCTATCCCCCAGGGCTACTACACTGCACAATTCCTATTTCAAACTCTCGATCTTGACCCCCATAACTATGCAGTTTTGTCTCCCAATATGCCTTGAACTGTGCACTTTGCATATTCAACCCTCAAGCTTCTGCCCTGTCTGTTGGAATTTCACAATGTGCAGAAGAGCACTCTAACTTGGAATCCAAAACTGCACATATGCTTCTGCCAGTGTCGTTTCCCTTAATTGGACCCCATTGCCTCTAGAAACTACATAGTTATGTCCTTCAAGCAACCTTGAGATGCACATTGTGCAGTCTCAGAGCCCAATCTCTCTCCCTGTCTATTGTAATTTCACAATTCATAGTCACTGATCCCATCTCGCCAGTCTATGAATTATCCTGGGCTCATTTCATTTATAATAATGCATCATCTTCAAACTAGGGGGATTTCGAATTGATTTCATCCTATCATGAATTACAGAAACATGTACACTTTCAAGTTATGGAGAGATGATGAAGAAGGAGAAGAGGAGGGAATCATGCCTAAAGAATATCTTATAGCTAAACTCACAAGTGGATCAATCAAGAGAAATCAAAGGGACACAACTCTGCAACTACCATTGAAGACTAAACATCATTGAAGACTCCACATCACCAAGCAATGCAGAGGTGAAGAGAGGGCATATCCAAGAAGACATCCAACGCTTAGCAGAAATAGTGACGTGACATTGCCACATCACCAAGATGTCCATGTTAGCAGTGTCATGTCATGTCATGTCATGGGTGTTCATATGCCATTTCACTATTGTGGACCATGTATATTTTATTTAAATGTATTATAAAGTGGAATTCCAAAGGACACACATGAACACGGTGAGTCATGAAAGTTGAAAATTCATAGGAAGTTGAACATTCATGAGGCTAGCCAAAGAGTCACAAATGGGAAGCATCACCCATTGATTATATATACCCCGTCCTTGTATGAGAAAAAGACTTTTCATCTTGGCTCTTCCCACAGTCATTTGAGAGATTAGCCAGTTATTTCATGAGCAAGGAGTGGCTCCAATGTCCCACTATTATGGCTAGTGATGTACATTGTAAACATGTGTCTTGGAAATTTTTCTTAATAACATAAGCCTTTAAAGCCAACACATTTTTCATGCATGGACTATGAATTTTTGTAAGACTCTTATGTGAGCATTTGTATTTCATGTTTTCTTTCATATGTACTAAGATAGCTAAACTATTTAAGTTATTTTAGTGCTTATCTTATTGAGAATGTGTTGTAATGGTTGTTATTGATGTCCCATCCTTATGGCTTATTCTACAGGATATTAGACATATATGTGTTGTAATGACCATGCCATCCACTATGGAATATTCTATTAGATGTTAGATGAATTGTTCTACTTCGTGTGTCTCTTCCTGGGCGGCACTATTACCTCTCACTTAGAGGCTCAATTTTATCCTCGATTTGTAATAGACGAACCTTGGCACGGTTGCAACTACACACTCACTTGGCACACCTCCCTTGCATTTCGAGGACACAATTGCATCCCTCTCTCCTACTGACAGCTACAACCAAGGAAAATATTTAAATATTTCACAACCGAGATTTTATACCAGAAGGGAATCCTACACCAAATGGTGTGATTTCTTATTTGGAATTCATACTGGAGGAGATCCCCTAAATGTTGGTGGGTCTAGCACCGCAAACAAGCTTTTAGTCAACAGGGGCATCTGATGTCATATCAAAGTGAGACACTTTCAGTCACATACTGAAATTATCCCACCTATGACAAAGAGATGTATTCCATTGTGTAGGTTTGTCGACAATGGAAGAATTACATTATGGGGAAGCGAATGATCATCCACATAGACCACCAACCCCTAGTTTGTGGTCATTATCATATATTTTCTCATATAATATCTATATTATCATCTATTAGGTCATATATTAATTAACCATTCGTTTTCTAAATAAAACATGATGAGATCCATAACTGAAGTTTGTCATAAACCCATGATTATAACCAACATATAACCAATATAATAAAAATGATAGAACAACCATTAAATCACATAATAACCAACCACATTTTCTAATAAAACTCAAGAGGAAATAATCTTATTATTCTTATGTAAAATCCAACCAAGTCAAGGACTTCCACATACAGCTCGACCAAATATTTATTTTAGCCAATCACTCCCATGCCATACTCCAAGAATGAGTGTGGGACTCACAAGAAAACTATCCAAGGATTCCTCATGTTTTATCGTGTATCCCATCATTAATGGTAAAGGGATTCCTAGACCTAAAACCCTCATCTATACAACCAGGATTTACCGTGAGTCTCGCCATTACCAGTTAAGTGATTCCTAAGCCCAAAAAATAAGCATACACTATGAGGCTTTACAGCAATCACTCCATATACCGATCAAGGGATCACTAGGCCCTAAACAACCATAGATGCCTTCAAATCTCTCCACCTAAACAACAGGGAATTTTTCCATCTTCACCCTGAGGGGTTACCATGTATCCCACCATTTATTGGTCGAGGGATTCCTATGCCTTTGGGAATCTTCCTAAGACCACCCCACTCAGTTTCGAAACCATCCAACAACCTAGCTCATCCAAGTAAAAGAACCCCACCACACCCTGGCTATCAAGAAATGGAAAGGAAAGGGTCAGAGTAATGTCACAATTGGAAAAACCCATGGAAATGACAACAAGAGAACCAAATATATACATGCATGTACCATGCATGCCAAACTAGAAAGGAAATAACACGTGCAACTCGATACCTACAAGTAATCATGTTGTAGCAGTTTAGTCCAACTCTTCCTTGCTTGATCTTTTCTTTCCCTTTCCTTCTTTGTCCTTCCTTTGATTTCCTTTCTCCAATGCTAAAGAGATCCAAGAATGATTTAATTATGCAAGAGTCTGAGAGCGAGATAGTAAAGAGAGTTATCTCAAAACTAAACTGACAAAAGCCATGAAATGATCCTTGGAATCATTTTGTCATTGAGGCCTCTATTTTATTCATTTTCTTTCAATTTCCTTCTGACATGCAACCTGTGACCATTCACCTTCCTTTTCTCCTATTTTCCATTGTTTTCAGAAATAAACGGAAATAAATTCCTATTTGCCTTTTCCTTTTCCCAATTTTCTTAGCCATAATAAACCAAATGAACACTCACTAGGATGTTTTCCCAACGTTCGGCTTGGAATAAGTGTCCCATGACCTTCGTATTATTTTTTCCTCTATTAAATTTATTACATTAACTTTTAACATGGGGTTGTTATACAAAGGGTACATCAAGCCAATTTCATTTCCCCGTGGGAACTAGATCATGTTGGACTAGAATAAGGATGGGACTTGGAGACTATGTATTAACCCTTGGGCATTGAATAATATCATTGACTGGAATAGGTATCAATCCCCATGGATTCATGACCTTCTGGACTATCTCAAGGGGGCCAAATATTTCAGAAATATTGACTTGAATTTTGGTTATCGTGAGGCACCAATCAAACACTCTAATTTGTGGGAGATTGCTTTCAAATCCAAGGAGGGAATTTTCAAATTGTTGGTCATGCATTCTGGGTTGACGAATGCCCCCAAAAACATCGTGAGGTTTATGGATGACATCTTGCAGACCTTAATCAACTCATTCATGGTAGTGTATTTGGATGACATTTTGATCTTGAACCAGAGTTGGGAAGAGCACGCTCACCATATTTTACAGGTCCTCCAAACCATGCGTCAACATAAATTCTCTGCCAACATGGAGAAATGCACTTTTGGTATTACCCAAGTTTAACATTTGGGGTACATCATTAATGAGTAAGTTGTGCATGTGGACCTAGCCAAGCTACAAGTTATTTAGGATTGGCCAACCCCAACAAATCTAATAGAGCTTCACAACTTTCTGGGCCTTGCTAATGTCTACCGCAGGTTTGTGTGGGGTTTCTCTCATATCACTTGTCCTTTGAGTCTAGTCACCAAGGGCAAAGCAAAAGCAAAGTTCTTTTGGTTCAAATAAGAATAGAAGTCATAGTTGAAGTATCGACTCTGCTCTTCACTAGTGCTCACATTACTAGACCTAGATAAACCATTTGAGATTGAGACAAATACCTCTGACTATGCTATTGGTGTAGTACTTACTCATCATGGGAATCTGGTGCTACATTACAGTTAGACACTTTCAAACATAGTATGAAATTATCCCACCTATGACAAAGAGATGTATTCCATTGTGTAGGTCTACCGAAAATGGAAGCATTACATTAATGGGAAGGAAACGATCATCCACATAGTTCACCGACCCCTAAAATTCATACAAACACAAGGAAAGTTGCAGAGCGATTGCCATCCGAAATGGTCCACATACCTGCAACAATTCCATATAAACATTAAATACAAGAAGGGAAACACCAAAATTGTTGTATACTGCCTCAGCTGACTGAGAGTCACTGGTCACGAGACTTTGGAATGGACACATATTTACAAGAGTGATCCAGAATTCGGCACCATGTAATAGATCCTCTTTGAAGGTAAGAAGGTTCTAGACTTTCACATCCAGGATGCACTATTATGCCACTTGGGACAACTATGTGTAACTTCAAGTGAGTGTGCCAATATGATCTAGGATTCATACTATAGTTGAGTCATTGGACATTTTTAGGTAGAAGAGACAGTGGTAGTACTGCAGAAGTATTTTTATTAGTCAAAACTTTGATAGGATGTTGGGAAGTAAATCAGATCCTGCACTACCTACACCATTTCCAAACCTACAATAAATAAGCAAGGCCTATATAATCCTATGCATTCTCCTATCCAGGCTTGGGAATCCATTTCCCTGGATTACGTGTGAGACTTTCCTTCTACCAAGCATGGCAATGACTATGTTTTCATGGTCGTCGACAAATTGTCTAAGATAGCCATTCTAATGGCCTGCAAGAAGAGTATCTTAGAAGAATCCAGTGCTAAAATATTCTTTAAATGAGTATGAGTACAATTTTGGATCCCATAATCCATTATCGCAAATAGGGATATTTGATTACTAAGTGCATTCTCGTCAAGCCTCTGATCATTGTTTGATAACAAACTCACGAAATCCACATCCTTCCACCCCCAAACTGATGGACAAACAATGGTCATCAATAGGATGATCATGTACATCCTGTGCATGTAAACTTGAAGCATCCATGCACATGGGATGAGAACCTCCCCTATTTCCAACACAGTTATAGCAAGGCTCTCCATAACTAAACTAGCCACATCCCCTTTCAAGTGGGAATGTAATTCCAACCACTATGTCCAATTGATTTTTCCATACCATTTGCAGCTACACAGAAAAATTCGTCGCATTTCCAGTCTAAGGGTGATAGGGCTAACAACTTCACTGAGCACATTCAACACATCTGCTAGTAGGTCCATGACATACTGGTGACAAGCCTCCAAATTAGACATAAATTTAGGCCCATATGGCCATCGTTCAACACATTAAACCTCTATTTTTGAATTAGATAATGTATTTTTAACTTTAATATGTTCATTAGGAAGGTTTATGGATAATTTCATATTTGTGCCTAATATTATTTATTTCTATGGAATATTATGAGAATATTAGACAGATTATGAATATTTGGAAGATGAGATAATTTAGGGAATTACTCCCTACTATGGGAGATCAATATAAAATAATAAATCAAGAAGATATGATGAAATTATTGCACAGATTCTAGAGCTCCAATGATTGACAAAATCTAGGAATGTCTTCCCCGTATTTAATACAGATTCCTAGTGTTGGGAACCAGATCCACTATTTGAGGGATTTTGGAGGGGAAAGCTTCCTACATTCATGGGGAATTCTTCCTAATCATTTTTCTAAGTACTAGATCGAATTTTCCTCTAGGAGTGGATTTTTCTTAGTCTTGATGTGGAGAGAGCTTGTATTTTTGCAGCTCCACTTTCATTTCTTACGGGGATGTAATTGTATTGATGGAAATATTAAAGATTGGTGCCTTGTTTAGATTTTAAATATTTGTCTCCTCCATAGGAATCTAAATTTCCTTGGGTTTGGCCATCCCAGGAGCCTCAGAGCCCTTTTGTGTCATTTATTTTTATTCTTTTCACTGCTTATTCGCATGCATCTCTTGTTCTTGTTTTTTCCTATTTCTGCATTTAGTATTGATGATCTCCTATTGTATGATTGGGTTAAATGGTTGAATTAATTACTTTTGCAGGATTAGAATCATAATTTCATCCTTGGCACATATTTGGAAGGTCATAGTAATCATTGAACTACTTGGATTAGTTTTCTTATTCCCAAATCTAGATTTCTGGAAGTACCTTGTGGCAAATAACAATACATTTATGCTACTTTTTAGAACATGCGAATGAGCTTCAATTGAGTTTATTCCACTTGAATTATATAGAAAAAAAAAAAATCATTTTAAAAACAAAATTTGCCCCATTTCATTTTCACTTGATTTGGTTAGGCATTTGATAGATTTACTAGCTCACTAGTTCTCGAATTTCTAGATTTTAGACTAGTAATTTTCTAGTATTTTTTATGATGGGCTAAGAGAGGTATCTTTGAGTGATTACACATGGAATGGAGATCTAATACATCCTATTCAATTAAAAAAATGGTCACATCCAATTTGAAGTTGAGTTTCTTGGTCATTCGATGAATTATAACTTCCTGTAGTAAATCTGTAACATCCTATAGTTTCTTGAAGTACTCTTCCAACATGTATCTACCTTCCTAGATTTGCTCAAAAAGATTGGTATTGATACCTTAGGGTTGAATCACGACCCCGAGGCTCTAAATCAATGGTTGGGGAATAATAAACACCAATTAGGACATGTCATTCACAATGTAGATGAGGCCTATTTATTTGAATTCATTCTCTTAGGATTTCAATTACAATTTGTTGTTCTTACCTAGGATTAATTTCTTTTCCATTTCGAAGGTTTCCATTTATGCAATTAGTTTATGATATAATTTTATTACATTCACTCCATTACATCATGACAAAAAAGGAATGACACATTGTATGCTTCACATATAGTGTTGATAACTCTTAAGTTTGTATGAACACTGGGTTGATAGTTAAAGTTGGTAGCCTTGGGAGTTGCAACATTCTTGTTGTAATACTGAGGTTCATTACTTTTTGGTGTCGTTTTCGGGGATGTGTCAAAGTATGCATTGTTTTCTTCCCTGGTTGATTTCTTTATTTTTACTTTCTTTTAAAAAAAACAAAAAATTCTCATTAGGCATCTTTCATTTCAAGAAGAAAAAATAACATTGCATTAGCATTCCTATTCAAAAAAAAATCTCCAACACCAACCCCCCATTTGATCATGTGGTGCAATAAGAGCCATACCACCATCCACTTTTTTAGGGATAAGAAGAAGATATGGAAGAGAATATAGATGAAATGGATGGAGATGATGAGAATGAAGAAGATCATATTAGATTTCCCATTCAAGATACTAAGATGAATATAAATATGAAGAACATCCCTCCATCTTTTCTTCTAAACTTTCATGGTATGAGGTCAAAAGGTCTAGAAACATTTCTCTTTGAATTTGAAATTTTGTGTAGATCTTAAGGTTACTTATTAAACACTCGGAAATTGAGATTGTTTCTGGTGACATTGAAGGATAGATCTCTTAAATGGTTTATGAGTTTAGAGACTAATTCAATAAGATCATGGAATGATATACAAAATATATTTCTAGAAAAATATAAAGATAATGTTATTAAAGAAGAAATATTTATAATGAATAAAAAATAAGACAAGAGACTAAAGGATCTAATATAGAGGTTCATGTATAATTTTAAGAGGGAAAAAATTACTTCATGTAGGATCAGACACACTAAAAACCCTCTTACTTAGAACAATTAGGGATGAGTGGATTGATCTCCTTGATCTCATGAGTAGAGGTGATGTATACAAATTATCATTTCAAGAAATTTTTGAAACATGCAAACACATATCAAGTGGAAGGGCAAAAGTAAGTCAATCAACATCAATATTGGTAAGTCAAGCTAAACTTGGAAATTTGCTTGATAACTTTAAAACAAAAGTTCTTAGCAATCTAAGTGAACAAGTAGAAATTTTATGAATAAAAATTGACCAAAAAGAAGATGTTCATATTTATGTTGTCCATACAGAGTCACATGATGTTAAATATTGCCCCTCAAGTTGAAGGAAGTTTACCAAGAGGAAAATGGAGCAAGTCAATTTCCAATGCAGCTATGTTATGTAGCTCCAAGAGGACCATGACTCTCTATTCTACCTGATATGATGCAAGAACCTAATTCAAAATTTCAAGCTTATGCACATCCATCGCAAGGTAATTGGAACACACTCTTTCCTTCGCAACCTTAGCCATCTCAACCCCATAAGAAACCTTGGCAACAAGGTTGGCAAGGAACTTCTAGGAGCCGTCCACAATATCCTTAATATTTTCCTCAATATCCTCCATACCCAACTCCATGTTATCCCTACCATTCACCTCCACCATAACCAAAACCCCAACTACATCCATCTCAAATATCCACTCCCACTCAACTATGTGTACCACCATTTCCGAACCCACACATTGAAGTAGCTCAGTCCACTTACAATGTTGAGGTATAACACTTCCAAACATGTCCTCTTGATCTAGATGGTATTCATCTTAGCTCAAGAAGAGTATCACAAAATAGATATTCGTTTGAAATCATTCAAGGATAACATGCAAAAGATTAAAATAAGAAGACCAAGGAATCATAGGCTACACCTGATGAAGAGCAGACATCAGAAGCAAAGATTGGAAAGTGCCCTCATGTTACCATCAAATCCTCTATGTGTTCAAGAGAATTGATCCAAAATGGATCTAGCATCCACCTCTAAGTCCAAGAAAAATCTTCTTATAGAGGTAAAAAGTTAAAAGGTGCTAAAATGGAACAAATGCATGTAAAACCCAATTCGGGTAAGCATAAGGGTCAAAAGCAGAGGATCATGGAGATGGACGCTTTATACACAAACCTTAATAAAGGTAGTGGACCAATTAGCAGTGTGTTAAAGGGGCTTGTCATATATATATTATATATATATATATATATATATATATATATATATATATATAATATATATATATATAATATATATAAATAATTATATATATAATATATATATATATAAAAATATATATATATATTAGATACATCGCATCGTAATCAATAAAGGGTAGAGAGTGTGCAGGACCACACAACCCCGAGCGATTATGATATGTGATCGCTAGGATATCGCATCGCGAAAAACCATGGAACAAAGGTTGGACCCCGTGGCCATTACAAATGTGATATGCTGATGAGTGATATGTGATAAGCATTGATGAAGCGATCGGAGGAGCAAAGACATAGTCCATTGGGCCGATGTGATATGTGATGTGCGATATCAGTGATTGGAGTGATCAGAGATCAGAGGTCAGGCAATGTGAACGACTGGGAAGCACCAAACTCATGTGATGTACAAATGCGATTTTCGATGAAGGCGTGGACTTAATAAGGTTATGGATGCGATTTCATAATATTTGAAATCCGGTTGAATGGCCCATGATGTGTTTTACATGCGTTTTCCTGTGTATTTTCGTAATTTGGCTATTTCGGCTACAGGAAGAAAAACGGTCAGATGGCCATGACCACCAATTCCTTTCCATTTGTAAATAGATTCTTGTAATGAAACAGTCGATCTTCAATGATGGAGGTAATTGTAACTGATGTATTACAAAAATCACAGAGAGCTTAATTGACAGGGCAGCTGAAAGTTGTTGAGATTCACTTGGAGGTCAAGCAAACCACTGATAACACAGAGAGGCAAAGTTATGCTTAGGAGAAGCATAGAGAAACCCAAGAGGCTCATAGATGCTTGAATGTTGAGTTTAAGCCCAAAGGAGGTAGTCTGCGGAGTCGGGGTGACTCAGAAGCAGAGGCTTGCTTAGAGGTCAAGTGAAACTAGAAGCTCATGAGAGCTTGAGTTGGGAGTCAGAGCCAAGAGCCAGAGCCAAGAGCCAGAGATCCAAGAGCTCGAGCCAAGAGCTAGAGCCAAGAGCCAGAGTCAAGAACCAGAGCCAAGGGCCAGAGCCGAGAGCAGAGGCAGAAGCCACTAGAGGTTGGGGGTAGAACAACAAAGAGATCAAATGATCAAGTTATTTTTGATGTATGAAGTGTGCTGAAGACAGAAGAAGGAATTACAGAGACAGTAAGAGAATTCTGAGGGAGTTGGTGCAAGCTAGAGCTCAAGATAGATCAGAGCATTGACTAAAGGATTTTAGTCCAAAGAAGCCTAGATCTGTCTTTAGAGTAAGGACAACTAGGGTTAAGATGGTATTCTGAGCCCATAAGTATAGTTGTAAAGCTATGGAGTTATGTGTGGAACTTGTAAAATAATTTAAGCCATCATCCTAAAGAGACTAATCGAGTTGATTAGAGCTCAAGGAGATGTAGCCCAAGGTATCAAGGTGAACTGCATATTATATTGTTGTCTCATGTGTTTGCTTATTTGTTGCATTGTATTTATTGTTATGTGTGTTTTACATCAGCATAAGCAAATGTACATAAACACTTGAACAGTATAAAAACAAACACAAGAATACACCTCTTTCAAGCACTTTTAATTCCACAAATTATCAATCATAAGCTAGATCTTGGGAATATATAAGCTTTGGAGTGGAAGAGGTTCTTGTAAATTTGACAAGAAGCATTTAGTGCCCCATTTCAGATCAGGTGGTATTAGAGCATCAGGTTAATTAATCCCACCTTCAAAGAAGGTGATATCAGAGCTTAAGTTATACTAGAGTAGATGGTATCATGATGCAAGTGGTATTAGATTAGAATGCTTGATTGACAGAGCAATGTATATGCTTGTTTGACTTGAAAGGTGTTCGAACAGTAGAAAGAATTTAGTTGTTTGATTGTTTGTAAACTGACTATTGTTTTAGTTTGCAGAGGTGAAGGGAAAGCTATTGATAGCTAAGTCTAGGAGAGGACAAGAAGGAAGAAGGGCTAGGGCATTCTTCTTATCCCAAAGGACCTCAAAGCAATCCTTTAAGCACAAGTGGTTTGTTGCAAAAGTTTGCTTGAATAAACTCTTTGTTAATCTTGTTTGAAGCTCTTTTGTTCATTTCGATAATGACTACTTCTACAAGTGAGTCCTCAAATTCTTCCTTCATCACAAGATTCTTTGATGAAGACATGAAGCAAGACTTGTTCATCATGATGGATATGGTGAGACAAATGTATAAGGATGGAAGGAAGAGCATCATACTTCGAGAGCAGTTGAATTCCATGAAGGAAGAGAAGCAGTTGCTTTCTGACAAATTGCAAGAAATGGAGAGAACTTCATATTGCAAATAACCATGAAAGGATGCATGAGTTGGAGACACAACTCTTTACATTGCCAAAGAAGCCTTAGTCAAGTATCAGCTTGAAGAAGAGGTAAATAATTCCATTTTGTTTTCAATTTCCTCTAAGAATTGTTATATTGGTTCTTTTGAAAAACATAACAGAGGCATAGGTTCCAAGTTAATGTCCAAGATGGGCTATGAAGGAAAAGGCTTAGGAAAACATGCACAAGGTATTGTTGAGTTAATAATGGTTGAGGAAAGGCGTAAGTATTTGGGTCTTGGCTATGGACAATCTTATGGAGAAAGTTCCAAAGCTGCCATGAAGATAATTGAAACAATTCCAAGAAGGAGTTTCATGCCAGGTCTTCTACCTCAAGAGTGTAAAGATTATATTCTTGGGGAATGCAATAGCTTGAAACATCATTTTTAGTAAGAAGGTGTTCATAAGCATACACTTGAACCAGAGAGTTTTGGAAACTCTGAAATGATTGAAGAGGTTGATGGTGTTCCAAAGGGAGCTACTTCTTCATTTGATTCACCTGCTCGTGAAGGCAATAAAGGTGAAAGAGAAAGGTATAATTCTGAACCATATTCCTTTTGATTATGTTAAGCATGATAAATTTCCATATAAGCATTGGAAAAGCATTGCATGTTCCTTTTGTGATTTGGTTAACCATAGTGTTTCTAGATGTTGGAAGAGAATGGCTGCATACAGGAAACTTTTGAAGGAAAAGAAGCAAAAGGCCAAAGATCCACTGGACAAGGAAAATCATGCTGTCAAGAAGTTGCACATGTGTCACACTTACTACCATAAGCAAGGACACATTGCTTAAAAGTATTGGACTCTGAATACAACAATGCTTCCACAAAGCTTGAAGAAGGTGGAAATAAAGAATGGCATGAATGGAAAGAAAGATTCCATAATAGATGTGTTTCAAGATGATTCACATGTTGTTGTTGATGCACAGAAAAAGGAATGACCTTTGAAATGGATTGGTAAGAAATGTTAGATTTCTTATGCAATTAAGATTGCATGTCTATTGATATAACGCATCTATTTGCATTTCTTTGTTAATGGAATGCAAAGATGCAGGGTTTACCAAGAAGGTGAATGGAAAAGTTGATTAAGAGACTCATTTTATTGGTACAACATTATATTCATTTCAGCTTCAAAAGTATAGTGTGCTGAAGCGAAAGTTGAAAGATGAAATGCATGCATAAGCATGATATGCATGACCACAGGGATGTTGATGATTTCCTTGTATTTGAACATGTATGTGTAATTAACATGAAGGGTTGATTTCTTTGTCTTTAAACATGCATGAATGTTAATATTGACTTGGAAAAAGTTGATTTGGTCTCCAAGATGGAGATAATGATGAAGTGTTTCATCTTTGAAAAAGAATCCTAAAGTTCTTTTTCTACATGCTTGAATTGAAGGGTCAATTGTTTTAAAGGAATGTTGTGTTGGCTCGTTATCTAGTCAATCATTTGTATGCGGATGTAAAGACATGGAGGTAATTCGCAAGATGTGAAATCTGTTTCTTTTGATGAAGCAAGAGTTTAGGCCATTCAGTTGTTCTCTGTAATTCTGTTGTTGTTAACAATTGTTGTTGACAATATGTCAAAAAGATAAAAATGTAATTTTTTGTGAAGAAGATGTAACTTCACATTCCTTTGAGCCACCTTGGATCAATGATCAAGGAAGAGAAGTTCAAACTACCTTCTGTAACCCTCTCAGTAGGAGTTCTACATGAAGTCGAGGAGGAAGACAGTTCTTCCCAGGAGGACCAACACATCTAGGAGGGAAAGTGTTCAAATGCTTTGGTTCGGAAGCACTATGCAAGGAAAGTGTATGGAGGCTGAAAGAAGAGGGTTATGTACTCTCAATTACTATTCAAATCAATATATCAGTCTTTTGAGTCCAAAAGTTTTTTAGTGGAAAGGCGTGATCCAAAATAGATCTAGCATAAACCTCTAAGTCCAAGAAAAATCTTCTTATAGAGGTAAAAAGTTAAAAGGTGCTAAAATGGCACAAATGCATGTAAAGCCCAATTTAGGTAAGCATAAGGGTCGAAAGCAGAGGATCATGGACATGGACACTTTATACACAAACCTTAATAAAGGCAGCAGCCAATCAGCGGTGCGTTAAAGGGAATTTTCATATATATATATATATATCACATCGCAGTCATATAAAGGGCAGAGTGTGCAGGATGCAGCCCCAAGTGATTTCAATATGCGATCGTTGCAATATCGCATTGTAAAACACCATGGAACAATGGTTGGACCCCGGGGCCGTTAGAAATGTGGTATACCGATGAGTGATATGCGATAAGTGCCGATTGCACATTCGGGTGATCAAAGGAGTAGAGACACAGTCCATTGGGCCGATGTGATATGCGATGTGCAATATTAGCGATCAGAGTGATCGGAGATCGGATATCGGGGAATGGGAAAGACTGGGAAGCACCAAACCCATGTGACATGCTACTGTGACTTGCGATGAAGACACAGACGCGATATGGTTATGGACGCAATTTCATAATATTTGAAATCCAACTAAATGGCCCATGATGTGTTTTGCATGTGTTTTCCTATGTATTTCCATTATTTGGCTATTTCAGCCAGAGGAAGGAAAAACTATCAGGTGGCCATGCCCGCCGGTTCCTTTCCATTTGTAAACAGATTCTTGTAATCAAACAGTCAGTCTTCAATGATGGAGGTGACTATAAGTAATTTATGACAAAAAGCAGAGGGAGCTCAATTAACAAGGTAGTTGAAGGTTGATGAGATTCGCTTGGAGGTCAAGCAAACCACTGATAACACAAATAGGGAGAGTTATCCTCAGGATAAGCGCAGAGAAACCTAAGAGGATCAGAGATGCTTGAATGTTGAGTGTAAGCAGAGAGGAGGTAGTTTGCAGAGTCGGGGTGACTCAAAAGTAGAGGGTCACTTGGAGGTCAAGCGAAACCAGAAGCTCGTGAGTGCTCGAGCCGAGAGCTAGAACCAAGAGCCAGAGCTAAGAACTAGAGAGTTAAGAGCTCAAGCCAAGAGCCAGAGCCAAGAGCAGAGGTAGAAGCTACCAGAGGTTGGAGGTAGAACAACAAAGAGATCAAATGATCAAGTTATTCCCAATGTCCAAAGTGTGCTGAAGATAGAAGAAGGAATTCCAGAGATAGTAAAATAATTCCAAGGGAGTTGGTGCAAGCTAGAGCTAAAGATAGCTCAGAGTGCTCACTGAAGGAGTCTAGTCCAGAGAAGCCTAGATCTGTCTGTAGAGTAAGGACAGCCGGGGGTAATATAGTATTCTAAGCCCATAGGTACAATTGTAAACCTATGGAGTTAGGTGTGGAACTTGTAAAATAATTTAAGACATAATCCCAAAGAGCCTAATCTAGTTGATTAGAGCTTAAGGAGACGTAGACCAAGATATCAGGGTGAACTCCATATTATATTGTTGTCTCATGTGTTTGCTTATTTGTTGCATGGTATTGAATATTATGTGTGTTTTACATCAGCATAAGAAAATGTACATAAGCACTTGAACAATCTAAAAACAAAACAAGCATACATCTCTTTCAAGCACTTTTAATTCCACAAGTTATCAATGATAAGCTAGATCTTGGGAATATATAAGATTTGGAGTGGGAGAGGTTCTTGTAAGTTTGACAAGAAGCCTTTAGTGCCCCATTTCAAATCACGAATAGTCAGAAAAAAGAAGAAGATTTGGATTTCATGGAAGAAGAAGATGTCCAAGATGATCCAAATTAGCAAGTGGACTAGGGGCATCACAACTATATTGAAATATGGTTCCAAACAGTCACTCAGTTGGAGAAATACTATCTTCTTCAATGGTGCTTTATATCATCAAAACAAGGCATTTGGTCTCTTACATTCAGGTACATGTCAAAGAATATGTTTCGATCTTACACATGATTTTATCTATCATACAGTTATGCAAGTGGCTACATTGAAAGTATTCCTACACTTGAAAATGATTTTGTTTTTCAAGTATATTAGGATAGGAAAAGAAATAAAAATTGAGGTGAAAACCTCCTTTGAGGCACCTAGGCAGATCTAGTATATGAATACCTCATTGAGGCAGCTAGTAGGCCTAAAAATAAAAGAAGAAAAAATAAAAATCTTTGCTCCGTGTATCTCTCTTTCATGAATGAAGGTGTTATCCAACCTCTGCAAGCAACAAAAACAAGCTAGCCATTAAAACAAAAGTTGATCAAAAGCCTAGTCAAAGGAATTCAAACTTGGACTTTCTCCTCATTTTCTAAGATGCTCTAGAAGGAGCAAGCCCATGCCAATCCATCACCCCCATCTATTTCCACCATTCGCTCATTATTCCCATGATTTTACCATTCATTTTCCTTGTTTTCCTAAAATTCTACAGGACGATCATGTACTTACTATAGGAAACAAAAATACATAGAGCAGAAAACTATATTTATCATATCTTCAAAACCATGCATCCATTTTGCAACAGGCTTCAGGGGGAGCTGAATATGAATGATAGTAACATTCTCAAGTTCTTTCAGAAAATTTTGGTGCACACTTTTTGATAAATAGACCTCCATCACCTACAACCGTTTTTTAATTTTATCCATATTCATGCATCCTTTTGGAAAGTTGTTTCATGGGGAGATCCATATGGATGATGGTAATACGATCAAGAAATTTCAGCAAATTCTACTGCACAGTTTTTGAGAAATCGACCTCCATTACCTACAATCATTTTTAATTTTTCTAGATATTCATGTATCCATTGGCCAAAATGTTTCATGAAGAGCTGCATAAGCATGATGGAAACATGCTCAGAAAATTTCCAATAAATCCATTCTACCTTTTGGGAAATATGGATAAAACAAGTTTACTATAGGAGGTTGTCTTGAATTACTATAGGAAAATTGTGTAGTACTATAGGATGGACGAGAGGAAGCTACAGGAGGAAATCTGATTGCATAAAGGGGTCAAAAGGTGATGTATTATTTAGGTAAGGTTTATATAGGCCCCCCAACACCACTTTCATCACTCATCCACTCCATGTAACCAAAATCCATATTCAAATCCCACTCTGCCTTACACGAAAGAAATCAGAAAAAAAACTTTATCATCAACTTTTCGACCATCTACACCACCTCTTGATGATTTTAACTTTGTCCTTATACCTCTTATGGCTTTCCATTAATGCTACATGTGTCAATGAGGTCTCAAAGAGGAATTAAATGACTGTTATAGGAATAGGATTCCTTATTTAGCAACCTACACAGTTACAATAGAACTCGGTAGCATGAAGCCATTTTTGAAGATTGTAAAGGGAACACATGCTCCCTAGCAAGCATTCCATCCACTCCATGAGCAAAATATTTGAACACTGGAAAGGAAATTTCACACAACAGCCTTATTTGTCAAATAATCAACAAGCTATGAGGACTTGTGCAGAAGCAAGAAAAGAAAATTAGCACCTGCATGGAAGCATGGATCGACCATCAACTCAGTAGATGCATGCATGCCTCTCCAACAACCATCAGATAGGTATAGGTATGCAATATTATTGAGCTCTTCTCTTGAGCATATTATAGTTATAAATTTGTTGTCAATGCATGAGAGGTGATGGTTTATAAGCTAAGTATGGGTCAGCGGTATTGACCACCTTCAACTAGTTAATTGTAGCTAACTCCTTCACTCATGCGATGTGGAAAAGAAAAATTAGGAAGGGTGATGATTTTAAGGAATGGGGACAACAATTAAAAGAGGAAATTTGTGTAAAGCCCAAGTCACCAAAGAAATACAAGCCCTCCATCCACTTCATATCCATCATTCATCCATCCAATTTCATAATAAAAAATAACATTTTTCAAGAGCAAACCCTACACTTTGTCTCACCCTGAAAAACCTATACATCATTTCTAATCACTCCCATTTAGTTAGAAGACTTTGAAAGAGAAGCAATGTCTACTACAAGAAGGGATAATGTTGCTGCAAGAAGGAAGAATGGAACAAAGTGTGCAAAAAACCAAAATGGTAGTGCCTAAGAGAGACCTAATCAAAATAGAGAACTCCAAATCTCATTAGGCAATAATCTATGCCACAAAAGAAAATAATAAGGAAACAAAAGGAAAAAAGGCATTCATCATCAAAATAGAACTCAAACTACAGTGATGAAAAGAGGCTTTCTAAGGGGTCTCTAATCTCTTTCTAGCTTTTTTCCAAGGCCTAAAATTTGTTATAAAAAGGGGAGAAAGACATGTAAAAGCTGGTCCAAAATGGAACTAAGGGGCATGGAAATCATGTTGAGGACCTACCCTAGGCTCAGACTATCCTTTCTACTCAAAACAAGTTTAAACAGGTTGTTACACAGTTTCCTGTAGTTACTACAAGAATTACTACAGGATGTCCTAGTTTACTACAAGATCTCAACTAAGGGAATTTTGAGGGTTCCAGAGGTGTCCAAATGGTGGAAAAAGTAGCAGGATATTGTAAAGGGATGTGGAAGACCTTGACAAATAGAAAAATAATAAATAACCCATATTGCATAAGGGGTGAAAAGCAAGAATGTAGAAATCAGGGAGGGCATGAGGGCTATGAATGAGGCATAATGAGGCCACTAAGTTGCTCAGAATATGAGCAACACTTTCAACAAGGGGGTATGATGGGCCTCCAAATTAGACATAAATTAAAGCCCATCTAAGCATCCTTCAACACATTAAACCTTTCCTATTACATTACATAATTTATTTTTAACTTTAATATGTTCATTATGAAGGTTTATGGATAACTGCATATTTGTGCCTAATATTATTTATTTATGTGGAATATTGGGATAATATTGTGACAATTATAGATATTTGGAGGAGGAAATAATTTAGGGACTTTCTCCCTACTATAATAAGATAATAATTAAATAATAAATAAAGAATATATTTTGAAATTATTGCACATATTCTAGAGCTCAAATGATTGAGAAAATCTAGGAATGTATTCCCTATCATTTAATGGAGATTTCTAGTGTTGGGAACCAAATCCACTATCTGAGGGATTTTGGAGGGGAGAGATTCCTCGATTCATGGGTAATACTTCCTAATCATTTTTGTATAAGTACTCAGTCGAATTTTCCTTTGGGGATGGATTTTTCCTAGTCTTCTTGTGGAGATAACTCGTATTTTTGCAACTCCACTTTCATTTCTTCCAAGGATGTAATTGTATTAATGGAAATAATGAAGATTGGTGTCATTTGTAGCTTCTAAATCTTGGTCTCCTCCATAAGAATTTGACTTTCCTTTGGCTTGACCATCCCAGGAGCCTCAAAGCCATTTTGTAACATTTACTTTTCTTCTTTTTCACTTCTTATTCATATGCATCTCTTGTTCTTATTGTTTCCTATTTCTGCATTTAGTATTCATGATTTCTTGTTGTGGGATTGGGTTAAATGGTTGTAGTAAGTTCTTATGTAGGATCATAAACATCATTTAATCCTTGGAACAAATTTAGAAGGTCATAGTAATCATTGAGCTACTTGGATTAGTTTTCTTATTCCCAAATATAGATTTCTAGAAGTTCCTTGTGGCAAATAACAATAAATTTCTGCTTTTTTTTAAAACATGGTAATGATCTTCAATAGAGTTTATTACACTTTAATTAGATCACAAAAACATTATATTTAATAAAAAAAATTAACCGATTTCATTTTCACTTGATTAGGTTATGCATGTGGATTTACTAGCTCACTAGTTCTGTAATTTCTAATAGTTCTGTAATTTCTAGATTTTATACTAGCAATTTTCTGTTATTTTTTAGCATGGGTTAATAGAGGTATTTTTTAGTGATTTCACTTATAATGGAGAACTAATACATCCTAGACAATAAAAAAATTACTCTTGCCCAATTTGGAGTTTATTTTATTGGTCATTTGATGAATTATAACTTCCTGCAGTAAATTTGTAACATCCATAGTTTCTTGTAGTACTCTTCCAAAATTTATATACTTGCCCAGATTTGTTCAAAAAGATTGGTTTTGGTCCCTTAGAGTTGAATCACGACCCCTAGGATCTAAATAGATGGTTGAGGAATAATAAACACCAGTTAGGACATGGCTTTTTACAATGTATATGAGGCCTATTTATTTGAATTCGTGCTCTTAGGATGTCAATTACAATTTGTTGTTCTTACCTAGGATTAATTTATTTTCCATTTCAAGCATTTCCATTTTTTCAATTAGTTTAGGATATTATTTCATTACATTCACTCCATTACATCATGACATTGAAGGAAGGACACATTATATGCTTCACATATAGTGTAGATACCTCTTAAGTTTGTACAAACTCTGGGTTGATAAGTAAAGTTGGTAACCTTGGGAGTTACAGCATCATTGTTGCCATACTAAGGCTCATCAATTGGATAGATAAAATGAAAAGTACAGGAACTGTCATTATCAGAATTAGGTGCCACACAAGTTCCAAGTGGATGCAAATGTTTGGTTACATTTGCAGAAGGAGCACCTCGCTGGGCCCCACCACAAACTTCACTCACTCTAAAATGGGCCTTACAATATCAATAAGGTTGTAGGGGATAATTATTTCAAGCTTAGCATTCCATCCTTCCTTTGCATGCACCTATTATTTAATGGGGACTTTCTATAGCCATACTTTTCCCCATTTTTGGACACATATTAAGTTGTTGAGGAATTAAAACCAACAAATATCAACCCAAGTTGTATAGAGTAGGACACAACTAATAATATCGTGGAAACAAAGATCAAGAACACTCTCCAGTAGAGGATCTAGGTATATCGATTTGTTAAAGCAGGCCAATTCCTTCACGAGCGCAAGTGGCTCATTAGGGACCAGGTTCAAGAGACATTTCCTCACCTCATGGAGGCTCCGCATGCAATGGTGATCATTTATTCTTAGGAGGGGAGGAATGATCTAGATGGATATTGGTGGCCACCTACCTATTCCACCTAGACCTCTAGTCAATTTTATCAGTTTCCTCAATTATAGCAACATTTACTATTTTTAGCACATTTTTGAGTCCTGAATGTTTGGAGTTGTTTTAATGCCCTACACGACATTTTTTTGATACCCATCATAGGCCCATAGTCGTAGGAAAGGGCCTATTTAAAACCTTGTAGTACTTTGAGAGATCCCTCTAATGAGGTATAGTACGTGCCAAACGAAGATCATATGACCAAGGTATAACCCGAAGAAGTTGTTCGCCCAACTAACCCTAATGGGGCCCACAAACGCTTGGTGTTCCATCTTCTAGTGTTAGGTTTTCAATTGCTTATGGTTTCCCCTTGTTGTTATATAATAAAAACACCCTTGAGCCTCATTGGAACACAGTCCATAGATATGTATCAACCACATATCTTCTTAGAGATAATCTACGATAGCTCGAGCTAGCTTATTTCCATTTTGTATGTAAGCATATTTTAGTTCTTTGATGTTAATGAAATGAATTTTTATTTATGCTGCATCTCTGTGTTTATGTTTATATCTATATTTTTTCATGTTCCTTCATAATTCTAGATGACATGTAACCACAACAACAATAGAATGACATGCATGCATATAACTGTGATTCATATAACAACAATTAACCATAATCCTTGCATGCCAATATATAATAGATGTATGACATTCTACTTTTACCTCGATGTCTAGTGCTACAATCTCATTTTGATAACACCCTGTAAACCCTCCTCCCGTATTTACCCAAATTCACAATGTCGCCAAGGTAAAGATGAGACAAGTGTAACTATCACATGACCCGACCTCCAAGTTGCAGTTATGGAAGTGGGGCTGACACACTGACAACTTACAGAAATCACTAAAGAACACTTGATCACACAAAAGCCAACTCACAACCTCCGATGACCAAATCTTGGAGTTGTTTTTTCACAATATTAGCCCCAACATCACTCACAACACAACATGAATGCCGCTATGAGGTTGTAACTTCACTCATAAGCATGCTTCCATGTGGTTATGACCTAAATTTCTCAGTTCGTTGCTAGCGTTCCAAGATCTAAACCATTTTTCTACGCTAGTCTTCAGTTCACTGCCCAAAACTACCTGTCACTTTCCATAATCATTATTAACGTGAAAACAATGCCAAACATTCAAACTTGAAGCAACAACTTTCCCTAGAATTCCTAGTATACATTAGACATTTCATCAAACATGTGGTAAACATGTAAACTACAAGTCATGAATGCATATCTGATCATAAACTTCTGATTTTCATCTAAGAATCACCAAGAATGTTCCATTCCCTCTCTAGATAGATACAATAACACTTGTTATCCCATGCATTCATCAACTATTCAATAACTTATCAGACTTGTCAATAGCCATAGATAAAATACATAATATAACCAACATATAAGAAACAAATAAATAGAAGAGATATCATGGAAATTCAACCATAAAAGCACCAGGATAATCACCAAAAATGCTCATAGATCACATTAGGAAAATATCTCATATTAACATATGAAAGTTCCAGCCAAGTAAGAGACTCCCACGTACCACCTGACCATAGATTGGGCTAAACCAATTCTCTCTTTCATCCAATCAGACTGCACAATATTCCAAGCATGAATGTGGGATTTGATGGGTAAAACCAAAAAAAAACAAAACCATGGCTTCTAGAGGCCAAACTACCTCAACCCTTAACCACAACGATCTCACCTATATGGTCCAGAAATTACTAACATCAACCATATCAGTATCTACCCAAGTTTTCCATGAACTGGTAACTCAACCCAAAACTTTCCAGGGCTCCAAAGAATTTTTTCTAACTGTTACTTCAAGAACTAGAAACTCAAACCACTAGTAGCTCCAAAGCATTTGTCCCAGCTTGCGACTCAACGAGCTAGTAACTCAACCAAAACTATTTCAAGGCTTCGAGATCATTTGTCCAAACCCAAAGCCATAGGGAACCTGACCACTAATCATTAAAATAATGGAAAACCCACAACACAATGGTTATCCATGAAATGGCAAGGAAACATTGAAACCATTGTTAATCCAATAAAATATTTATTCCAATGAGACCGCATGCCCAAGGATTCACATGCATATACCATGCATCCAAAACTCAACAAGGAAATCACACATGCAACTTGTTACCTTCCAAGTATGCCTATTGTAATTGTCGATCCAACTATTGCCTTGCACTCGTTTTCTTTTATTTCTTTATCCAATCCAAGTGAATAATAGAGTGATCCAAGAATGCTCCAAAATGTTCTAGGTATGCAATATTATGAGAGAATGAGAGAATGAAAATGAGAGAACCAAAAACTAAACTAACAAAAGCTAAGCCAAAAGTTGTGAACTAGTTCTCTCGAGCATTTTTATCATTGAGGCCTCTATTTTCTTCATTTTCCCTTTAATTTCCCTTGCATGAAAATTTTTGTCTCTTCACCTTTCTTTTTTGTCATTGTCCTTTATTTTCATAGTTAAATGTGAATTATTGCCTCTTTGCCTTTGACAATATCTTTTCCAATTTCCATAGCCATTAATTAGTCATGAATGATGCCCATTATAATGTGTACCTAACATTTTTCTTCGAATATGTGTCCCATGACCTTGGTCTTATTTTATTTACATGCAAAATCAACTAGGGGTTGTTACAATAAATTTGGGTTTAAATTTGTTTATTATGGCGATGGGCATAGATATTTCAACTTATCTATGTGGGTTTGAGCAATTTTTTATTTTTTAATAAATGAATGGATGAGGTTTGCTTTCAAGAGAATATTGTTTGTCTTATACACCATCAAACAAATGGTATGAAAAGTATTTGAATAGTTTTTCAGTTACAAACCAAAGAATAAGATATTGATTATAAATATCATTTATTTTGCTACATGTTAAGCGAATTGAAGCTAATACATCGATTGGAATCGAACCCAATGAAGGAAAGACAAACAAGAGATCCAATGAATCAACCTAGGACAAAAAAAATGACATTGATAACTGCCCCTACTATTGTCACTGCAAAACAAATTTCCTATACTGTGGATGCAATGATGAGAAGAATGATAGAATTGCGCTGCCATTATTCGAGTTTTGAGGTTTTGAGAAGCCCCTACTAATTATAGCAAAATGCATTTCATATATCGCAAATTTGGAAGGAAGCCACCACAAATACCTGCGTGCAAAGACAACAAATAAATTCAAGGTTATATGTATTATTATGCTTTTTTTCGTTTCTTGTAATATATTATAGTGTTAGGAGTAGTAAATATTTTAATTCCTTTTATTTACCAGGCATAGAAACTATGTGGAGGAAATCTTGTGCTTCCAGGTATTTCATGTTAGTCAAGTCATTGCAAAAGTGGTAAGAACTTTTTATCTACATGCAAATTAAATTTTATTCAATCCTTGATTAATGGTTGGCTTCATTCCTAATGAGAAAACTATATCTGGCCCCATAAGACTGTAAGCGTTGATTCCGCCAAAAGATACATGATGGAAGCCAACCATAAACTTGTGGAAATTTGTTAAATGATCATTGTAATTATCATCTTCCAACCGACAATGGTGAATGGGAGTCACTAATGATGGATGAGGGCATTGTGATATCTCACAAAAATCATACAATTCAAGGGACTCAAACCTTCAGCTTGCCACTCTCTACCTTCCAAGGACTCACCAACATTGTAAACAATGCTAAGGAAATATTATCAAGATTAATCCAAAACCCTATTTCCCTAAATGATCAAATTATCCAGATTAATGAAAAAATCCTAATTTCATAAATTATCAAGATGAATCCAAAACCTTATTTCATTAAATTTCTTAATTTTTTTTGACATGGTTATTTTTCCCATTAAATCATGAAACTGTAGATATATTCTTGAAGTTATTATCTAGAAACGTATGAATTTTTTGAATATTTATGTTGAAAGTTGCAGAAGAAGTTGTAAGTTCGTTACTGTTAAGTTTGGTTGTGTGTTTTACACTCTTGAATATTTTAAAGATCAATTAATCAATCTCCTCACTGGTTATTGGTTATATATATTACGCCCTTCATGGTTGGTTTGCAGGTTAGTGGGTATAATGTTCCAACATCACAATCAATATGTGTTGGTCGATGGCCGTCAAGTTTTAAATTTTACTATCATCCATCGAGTTTGGAAAATGTACTTAAAAAAATCTCATGATCATGTGGAGAAGTGTGTCGTATATGAAACCAAACTCACACTAGAAGAGAGAGAATGGGCCATGGAAATGATGAATGAGATATCCTTTAAAAAGAACTTTATAGGCCTAAAATCACATAATATATTTGTAGCTAATAATAAAAAGATAAAAGAAGATATTCTCACATCAGTGTTGAGATACCGATCGACAACGAATTACAACATTATTTCTTCAAAGATTAAACTTATAACCCATCAATTTTTTAAGAATGTGTGATGTATTTGCAGGCTTATACATACTGCAACCACCATAGTAATCATCTGCATGGACATAACGATGATCACTAACTGAATTATAAGGGGAAATCCAATGCTTATCCTTCCTTTAATAAGGCAATTACATACTTTATTTTAGAAATTATTCTTTTCTCCCTAAATATTGTAGAAACTCTGCTATTGAGAGATTCCAAAAAAAAGTAAAGGGGATGAAAAATACTTTATTTTAGAAATTATTCTTTTCTCCCTAAATATTGTAGAAACTCTGCTATTGAGAGATTCCATAAAAAAGTAAAGGGATGAAAAATATATACAGTTAACTGGCTATCTCCAAATTGTAAACTCAATGGAGTGAGACGCATGCAAAACTACAACAAGTAACCAGATAAAGGAACGAACGAACAAGTCCGGGTAAGGCACCAAACCCAAAACAATTGAATACAAATTCGAAGATATACAAGTGCATATATATTATAAATGTCGGTCTGTGCCAAAATAGATAAGTTATAGTCAAATATATGACGAGGGTCGAACCCTCCTCGCTTTAAACAAGCGTAACCACAGGAAAATATACCGAGACCCATACATATTTTACAGACGAGTAACAGACTCTACGGAGGCCGAAGTCTACAGCAGACTAGTGCAAATGAACAGTGCCGTGTAAGGCCAAAGACCACAGTATTTTTTTTAAAGACCGATATCATACAGAGCTACAGGCAGACGAAATATCAAAACAAACGACAAACAGAAAGACGCAGAGCTACCCGGGAACGTGAGACCATTGACTATTGCAGATGTCCACAGTGCCGCCACCTGTAACAGTCAACAAATCAAGCCACAGAGTTAGGGCTTGAGGGAAAAATAAAAACCCCGAGATTTATAAGTGCCATAGCTTTACCAAAAGAAAGAAATAAAATAAATACAGGGATAGGGGTTACGAGAAAGGAGATTACATACCTGAAAGTGAGCGGACGCCATGACGCCGAGAACCCACCTGACCACAGAGGAGCCAGATAGGTTAGCAAAGACCCAATAAGCAAAAACGAAGTTATAGCAAGGAAAATCAACTTACCAGTTGGAAGAGTTGAATGCCGATGCCGAGAGCAACAGGTCTTTGAGCGCACGCCGTTCTTGAGCAGAGCAAGGTCATCCAGGTGGGTAAATAACCAGAGAAACACCATATGTTCACCAACAGACCAGCAAACTCAGCTAAGGAGCAAGTTGACAGAGATACCCGAGAGAAAACCAACGACAGAGACGCGGAACAGGATTAAACTTACCAGAGCAAACGAGAAACAGAGGTACCGACGAAACCACAGGGGAAAACCACACCCTTAGACAATAAAATCACCAAATGCGACCAAATACCGATAATTTCCTCCAACACAGAGCCGAACCAAAAAAAAACCAGTTGCAGAGCGTCGAGTTCATAACATCAAATGACCAGAAGCGCGAAAGACATCGACCATAAACAGGAACGGAGGATTAGGGTTAACCCTTAATCGAGGCAGACAGGTGTAGGCTGGAGGAGAAGCGAGGTACCGAGGGGTAGGTTAGCAAGTACAGGAACAATAAATGGCAGGACAAATCAAAGCCGATTAGAAATCATCCAAAATCAATTCACCAAATCCAAAAGGTACCGTGTTGAGCGAGTCGAGGCAGGGCCACGTGGACGGGCCATATCAATTGGTATCAGAGCACTTTTTTTTTGTTTTATTATTTTAATTGTTAGTTAAGGGAAGATGGCAGAAGTACAAGCACCAAGACGAGGGCGTGGCAGAGGTGCACGAAGAGGAGGAGGAGATGAAGGATTAAGAGAACAGATTAGAGTTCTTACAGCTCGCTTGGAGGCAGTAGAAGCGGGTAGACGAAGAGACCCAGAGTTGGGAGATGAGAGTGAGGAAGAGACAGTAGCTGCTGCGGAGGCTTCGGACGAAGAAGCTCCTGAACTCAGACTGCTGCATTCAATTTTATTGGCCAGCAGCAAACCAAAGACAGAAATTTCAAATTATGATGGTAGTCTGTCTACTGATATTCTGTTAGATTGGATTAGCAAACTGGATAAATATTTTGAGAATGAAGAGATTAAGGAGGATAAGAAAGTTAAGTTCGTTGCTACTAAGTTAAAGGGACATGCCCTCTTGTGGTGGGATAATGTCCAGGCAGACAGAAAAAGATTGAATAAGGCACCCATACGAAGTTGGGAGAGGATGGTAGCGAAACTGAAGGGCAGGTTTCTACCTAAAGATTATCAGGTTGATCTGTGTCGGAGAGTACAGAGTTTGAGACAAAAGGGCATGACTGTTAAATAATACACTGAAGAGTTCTACCGAGTCAATTTACTTGCTGGTTACACGGACGAGACTCCAGAAAAGACAGCACGGTACGTTAATGGTTTGAGGATGGAGATCCTAGACGAAATTAGTATTCTTTCCCCCAGAAATATAGAGGAAGCTTTTCAGAGTGCTGTAAAAGCTGAGGAGAAGATTAACAGAAAGCAGAATAACAGGAGGGGAAGAGGAAGTGGTAGAGGACGAGGACAGTCCTATGGACGAGGAAAGAGTGCTGCAAATAATGAAGAAGGCAATAGCTCGAAAACTTCAGGGACAGCTGACAAAGGAGACAGCACTAGAGGAGGTCGGTCATATCAGCGTGGAAGAGGTAATGGCCGCGGAAGAGGAATTGGTTTCCAGTGCTACAGGTGTCAAAAATGGGGACATCGATCCTTTGAATGCCCAGAAGTGGAGTAGACAGGTCAGAGAGGAACATATATGGTTCAGCCAGAAGAGGCAGACGCACAGCCACGAGAGGTGGAAGATGTAGCAGAAACAGGAGAGGCATTACTCCTAAATAAAGTTCTGCTAAAACCAACCAGAGAAGTGTCTGAACCGACTCAGCGGAAGTCACTGTTTCGGACAGTCTGTAAATCTCACGGGAAGTGTTGCAAAGTAATAATAGACAGTGGGAGTACAGATAACTTAGTTGCCACTGAGATGGTAGAGAAGTTGGGGTTAAAGCGACTGAAGCACCCCACACCTTACAAGGTGTCGTGGTTACGGAAAGGCCACCAATTGTTGGTTGATGAGCAGTGCGAGGTGGAGTTTCGCATTGGCAAGTATCACGATACAGTGGTCTGCGATGTGATGACCATGGACGTGTGCCACATACTGCTTGGGAGGCCTTGGCAGTATGACAGAAGGGTGACACACGATGGAAAGACGAATTGTTACAAGTTTACAAAGGATGGGGTTAAACACACACTAGTGCCCATCAAAGAAGAAGATTCAGCAGAATCTAGCGGGACAAAGGCGTTGTTATTGGGAGGAAAACAGTTCATCAAACAGATTGATGAAACTGAAGTAAATTTTGCAGTTGTAAGGAGGATGAAGCCGGTATTGCTGAGTTCAGAAAGGATAGAATTTCCTAAGGAAGTATAGGAGTTGTTAGAGGAATTTAACGATATTGCAGCAGAGGAGTTACCTGATAAGTTACCCCCAAAAAGGAGCATCAGCCATCATATCGATTTTATACCAGGAGCGAGTTTACCAAATAAGGCAGCGTACAGAATGAGTCCAAAGGACAATGAAGAAGTGCGCAAACAAGTACAGGAATTGTTGGACAAGGGGTTGATCAAAGAAAGTTTAAGTCCCTGTGCCGTACCCACAGTCCTTGCGCCTAAGAAGGGTGGTGAATGGCGAATGTGTACAGATTCGCGGGCTATAAACAAGATCACCATCCGCTACAGGTTTCCCTTGCCTAGGATGGATGACATGATGGATTGCCTTAGTGGAGCAGCGTATTTTACAAAAATCGATCTGAAAAGTGGGTATCATCAGATCAGGATTAGAGAAGGCGACGAATGGAAGACAACCTTCAAGACCAATGAAGGGCTGTACGAATGGCTAGTTATGCCGTTTGGGTTGAGTAACGCTCCAAGTACGTTTATGAGACTGATGAACGAAATGCTAAAGGAATTTATTGGAAAATTCGTGATAGTCTATCTGGATGATATTTTAATTTTTAGCAGGACAAAAAGGGAACACCTTCAGCACATTCGAAAAGTGTTCGAGAAGCTGCAGCAGAACAAGTTGCTGGTGAATTTGAAGAAATGCACTTTCCTACAGAAGGAGTTAAATATCTGGGATTTGTAGTGGCTGAGAATGAATTGAAAATGGACCCAGAGAAGATTACAGCAATCATGAGTTGGTCGTCACCAAAGAGTTTATTCGAGGTACGTAGCTTTCACGGTTTAGCAAGTTTTTATCGGAAGTTTATCAAGAATTTTAGTGAGATCTGCGCGCCAATGTTAGAAACCATCAAAAAGGCTAGTCAACCTTTTTGCTGGACAAAAGCAGCAGAAGACAGTTTCCAACTTCTGAAACGGAAGATAACAGAGAGGCCAATCTTGAGGCTGCCCGACTTCAGCAAACCTTTTCAGGTTCGATGTGACGCAAGCGGGACAGCTATAGGTGCTGTACTCAGTCAAGAGGACAGACCTGTGGCATTCTTTAGTGAGAAACTAAACGAAAGGCGGCAGAAGTATTCGTCCTACGATAAAGAATTCTATGCAGTGGTTCAAGCCTTGAAGCATTGGAGGCACTACTTACTCGGCAGTGAGTTTGTTTTGTTCTCAGATAATTCTGCGTTACAGTACATAACGCAGCAACTCAAATTGAACCACAAGCACGCCAAGTGGGTGGAGTACCTACAAAGTTTTACTTTCGTGCTGAAGCATATAAGCGGAACAGCCAATAAAGTGGCGGATGCTTTAAGCAGAAGAGTTTTGCTCTTACATGAAAGCGGCATACAGGTAATGGGGTTTGAATATTTGAAGGATTTGTACCAGATGGATGCGGATTTCAAAGAAGCCTTTGAGGCATGCCAGAATCCTGTTTTACGAAATACAAGCCCATGGCTGGATTTTAATTTGCAGGATGGATTGTTATTTCGTGGAGGACAGCTATGTATTCCAGATTGTTCGATGAGGGAAAATTTAGTGAAAGAGAAGCATAGCGGAGGTTTGGCAGGACATTTTGGGGTTGATAAGACGTTGGAACAGCTAGGACACTTTTACTACTGGCCGAAAATGAGTCGAGACGTACAGAGGTATGTAACCAGATGTAAAATCTGCCAACTGGCGAAAGGGCACAGCCAGAATGCTGGGTTATATACGCCCCTACCAGTTCCAAGCAGACCTTGGGATTCAGTCAGTATTGACTTTGTCCTGGGATTGCCCAGAACGCAGCGGGGATATGATTTAGTGATGGTGGTGGTTGATAGATTTTGCAAAATGGCTCATTTCATTCCGTGCCGGAAGACTAGCGACGCCACTTATGTGGCACACCTCTTCTTCACAGAAGTAGTTCGATTACATGGCTTACCAAGGACTATAGTTTCAGACAGGGATGTGAAATTTACGGGGCATTTCTGGCGCACCCTGTGGAAAAAGCTGGGCACACAGTTAAATTTCAGCTCCGCGTATCACCCGCAGACTGACGGACAGACGGAGGTAGTTAATAGAAGTTTGGGCAATTTATTGCGAAGTCTGACCGGAGAAAACTCGCGATTATGGGATCGAGCTCTGGCCCAGGCCGAATTCGCTTACAACGATTCGCCTAACCGGAGTACTGGATTAAGCCCATTCCAGATATTGTATGGTATGTATCTGCGGGGAGTACACGAATTGCGGGATTTAGGATAGCTGGAAAGGAGGAGTGCAGACGGGGAAGATTTTGCCGAGGCAATGAGTGAACTGCATGACAAAGTTAAGATGAAATTGCAGGACAGCACGCAGAAATATAAACAACATGCAGATGTCAAGCGGCGTGAGGTACATTTCGAGGTTGGAGACGAAGTGCTTGCACATTTGCGTCGGGAAAGGTTTCCTAAGGGAACTTATAACAAACTAAAGTTCAAAAAAATCGGCCCATGCAAAATCCTTCGCAAGTTTTCAGCGAATGCGTACGAAATTCAGCTGCCACCTGATATAGGCATATCGCCCATATTCAACGTGGCAGATCTATTTCCGTATCATGCCCAGGCAGCAGACGAAAACATGGTACAGCCACAACGGGACACCCAGTTCGAGAGCAGTCTTTGGAAGAAACAGTTACCGTCGGTTAAGACTCACGAAATTGAAGGGATTATCAACACACAGGTAGCTAAACGGATGCGTAGGAAGGAGTATCTGCGCTATCTTGTCAAGTGGAAGGACCGCCCTCTAGAGGACAGTTCCTGGCTCGACGAAGCACAGATTCAAAGGGCAGGTTATTCGGTGGAGGAGCTCATGGAACGGAGCCATGAGAACTCTCTTTTACCTCGGCAGCCTGATGCAGGAGTATCTGGACGACAGGGTGAAGACCGAAACGGGACACATGGAGTTTCAGAAAAAGACTGAGAACGCTAGGCAAATCGACAAGGGACAGCAAGACTGTCAGTTTCTTTTAATTTAATTTTATTTCTTTTGTCAGAGTCAACTACAGTTATTTAGAATCTCTGTTAGATAATTTTAATTAGTTTATTTTTATAGCTGTCAATGAAAATTGTAATAAGTAGAATTAGTTTATTTCAAATAATGTACACAGTCACCTTTGGGGGGCCAGTGACAGAGTAGTTAGAAGTCAGGTTCATAACTGATAAACAAGAAACTGAATGAACTAAGTTACCTAACTGTTTGTAAACGGGAAGAGGACAGTTACCAACCGAGTCCTCTCGGTGGTATAAAAGACCAAATCAAATGCATTACGGGGGGTTCAGTTCAGCAGCTAAGAAATCAAGAAGAGAACCATTATTAATATACAGAAAGACAGAACTTCATTCCTCTTTTGTATTTTCCTCATTTAGAAATTATTGTGCACGACAGAGTGAACCTACATTCTGAGTAATTTTTATTTCTGAGAATTCAAACTTTTATGTACGTTACTGTAATCAAAATAGCAGTATCGAAAGACATTAACCTACAGTCAATATATGTAAACAATTGCACAGGTAAGTGAACATGCAGGTGAACAATTACAAGGAGTAATTTCCAGTTACCGCGCATAGAGCAACAGCATACAAGCAACAGACACAGCTAACCGAGTATGGAGTGAGACGCATGCAAAACTACAACAAGTAACCAGATAAAGGAACGAACGAACAAGCCCGGGTAAGGCACCAAACCCAAAACAATTGAATACGAATTCGAAGATATACAAGTGCATATATATTATAAATGTCGGTCTGTGCCAAAATAGATAAGTTACAGTCAAATATATGACGAGGGTCGAACCCTCCTCGCTTTAAACAAGCGTAACCACAGGAAAATATACCGAGACCCATACATATTTTACAGATGAGTAACAGACTCTACGGAGGCCGAAGTCTACAGCAGACTAGTGCAAATGAACAGTGCCATGTAAGGCCAAAGACCACAGTATTTTTTTTAAAGACCGATATCATATAGAGCTACAGGCAGATGAAATATCAAAACAAACGACAAACAGAAAGACGCAGAGCTACCCGGGAACGTGAGACCATCGACTATTGCAGATGTCCACAGTGCCGCCACCTGTAACAGTCAACAAATCAAGCCACAGAGTTAGGGCTTGAGGGAAAAATAAAAACCCCGAGATTTATAAGTGCCATAGCTTTACCAAAAGATAGAAATAAAATAAATACAGGGATAGGGGTTACGAGAAAGGAGATTACATACCTGAAAGTGAGCGGACGCCATGACGCCGAGAACCCACCTGACCACAGAGGAGCCGGATAGGTTAGCAGAGACCCAATAAGCAAAAACGAAGTTATAGCAAGGAAAATCAACTTACCAGTTGGAAGAGTTGAATGCCGATGCCGAGAGCAACAGGTCTTTGAGCGCACGCCGTTCTTGAGCAGAGCAAGGTCATCCAGGTGGGTAAATAACCAAAGAAACACCATATGTTCACCAACAGACCAGCAAACTCAGCTAAGGAGCAAGTTGACAGAGATACCCGAGAGAAAACCAACGACAGAGACGCGGAACAGGATTAAACTTACCAGAGCAAACGAGAAACAGAGGTACCGACGGAACCACAGGGGAAAACCACACCCTCAGACAATAAAATCACCAAATGCGACCAAATACCGATAATTTCCTCCAACACAGAGCCGAACCAAAAAAAAACCAGTTGCAGAGCGTCGAGTTCATAACATCAAATGACCAGAAGCGTGAAAGACATCGACCATAAACAGGAACGGAGGATTAGGGTTAACCCTTAATCGAGGCGGACAGGTGTAGGCTGGAGGAGAAGCGAGGTACCGACGGGTAGGTTAGCAAGTACAGGAACAATAAATGGCAGGACAAATCAAAGCCGATTAGAAATCATCCAAAATCAATTCACCAAATCCGAAAGGTACCGTGTTGAGCGAGTCGAGGCAGGGCCACGTGGACGAGCCACATCAGTTTATGAATGCTTTGGCATGTATATATATGTATTGTAACATTGAAAGGAATATAATGAAAAATCAATTTGGTATTCCCAATTTTGGGATCCAGAGTAAAATTTCTCTGTATATTTATTTTATCTGTTATTTTCTCGTCATTGTTTATTTTATGTTTTTAGAATTCGTATGCAGTAAATTTTTGTACGGGGTTAAAACTTGCATAAAATCACTAGCTTGATTTGTGAACTCTTCACAATCGAAGTGATCAAAGGGTTTTTGAGAGTGTTCAAAGGGTTTTCGAGAGTGTTCAATCTATATACGTAGTCAAAAAATCAATTTAAACAATACAAATCAATATTTGGCCACAAATTTTTTCATTGGATTCTCGCCAAAAAAATTGTGAAAAACTCTAAAAAGTCACACTTAAATACTACTCCATTCACTATTAACATAGTAAGTTACCTATTAATTATATAAGTATGGTTTTATCTATTTAGAAAGAAGTTTTTCATGATTTTAATTTAATTATCAATAATTAATACGTGGATGGTAAATATTTAACCTCCATTCAGTAATATACACAAGTTAAGAGTTAAAAATTTATTTATAAAGTAGTTGTTCATTTTTATCTTTTTAATGAATTGATTAATTAAAAAATGTGATATGAACAAGTTTAATTTTGTATAGTATTTTCAGCCGATAATATCGTAACAAAAACCTATCTAAAATTAAAAATCTCCATGATAAAGTGAGAATAAATTTGTATATTTAAAAATCGTGTTACATATTTTTTTTAAATCCGTATAAATACTTAATTTATATATTAATTTTTTTATAATAAATAATAATAATAACTTAAATAAATTTACAATTTAAGAGTTTTTAAATTTTATCAATGTGATTACAATATAATCAATTATATATAAACAAAATATACTATGGTTGTATCATAAAATTAAACTACTACATAAATTAAATTACTATAATAGATAATCAAATTTATAATTTAATTTGAGCTCTCTTTACATCATGCAATAAATTATAATTTATAAAACCCTTTAGCGACCATTGCACTACATATAAGATATACCAACAAATTCTTTGAAGTTTTCTCTCATATATGTATTTTAATTGACGAAAAATATATATTATTTCCAACATTCCTATTATCCCTCAGGGAGAAATTGCTAATTATTAAAATAAACCATCTAGTTTGAAATGTTTTATAAAATAACACTCATAACATATGGTTTTTCTTAATAACAACATTGAAATGAAAATGCAACAAAAATTAGAATAAAGTGAGTTATTTACCAAATTTAAATGAAGTGACGTACGCAACAATTTTTCAAAGTCGCGGGAAAAGTTCGAATTCATATGTGATTATAAAGTTGAGAAATACGTTGAAATAATCATCAGAGGTAAGCTTTGCTCAGTTAATTTTTGATATATCGTGTGTGTTTGTGGTATTTTGATATATCGTGTGTGTTTGTGGTATTTTAAATAAGGGATTTATTTTGAAACTCATAATTTCATTAGATATTTAATATATCTATATTTTTTTTAAATAAATTTTATATTTTTTGTTAACTCTATTTTTTATACTTCCTAATATAAAAACCCTTTACCCTTATTATATGCTCAATATATTATGTCATTTTTTTCTTTAATATATATCTCAAAATAAATACAAATGATATAATATTGATCCCCTGATAAATCTCCTTTAAACTCTTAACCATATTAAATAGTGTAATAAAAACCATGCTAAAAATAAAGTAGAATGCAAAAAGAAATATGGAATCTCCAATGACATAGAAGATCAGGGTGTGAGAAGGAAAATGAGTGCACGAATGAGCATTTGTATGAACCCGCGATTCTCTTTCAAGAATGAGCGAATCAAGTGAATCTTATTTCTAGTGATAGAATGAATATAAAGAATACATTCGAATAAAAAAATTCGATTTGAGAATAAAAAAATTCGAATACACGCTTCATTATAATTAACCAATGGAGAAGTTGAAGGAGCATTTCGATTTGAGAATGAACCAATATAGATGGTGAAGGACTATTTGCATTTGAGAATGGACCATGTATTGAAGAGAATTAACAGAAGAATGAAGAATGTTAAGAGGGGGAAGATGTTGGGTATTTATGGAAGAAAAATTAACATGTTTTGGATCTATATTTTTCCACCATAAATGGGATTTTATCGAGGGAGTTATCAATGTTATGTAAAGAGAATTGTGTGCTACATACAGTTAAAAGAAGCCAAGACGTTAAAAGAAACAAAGATGTTATCTAAAAAGGATTATGTGCTAAGTAGAGGTAAAGGAAACAAATATATTATGGCAAATTTTAGGTATAAATTAGGATTACAAAAGAAAATAATAGTAGAAATCATAAATAAGAACAATAGATTTTTAGATGAAAAAAAATCAATTATATTTTCCAACTTATATCATTATATATTTATTTAAATTTTAATAGCAAAAACTTGTTCGATGAGGGATTAAATTTTACTTAAGAAAAATATCAACTACCTATATTTTTGACAAATACATATGATAAACTGGAAATACAAAAAAATATATTTTTGTTTCAAGAAATGAAAAAGAAACATGTTTTCTCATATATTTCCAATTTATCTCATTGTATGTATATTACTTTTTGCATATATAATTTGATTACACATACAATGAGGATTTACAATGAAAATTTAAATAATTATTTAATGAGATAGATCTATGAATTATATTTGATTTATTTCTTCTAACTCTTAGTTATAATGATAGTTAAAATGAATTATTTGGGTTGGTATCTATGAGATGGCATATTTGTTCTTAGCTACTAATCTTATTCCTCATAGAAGAGAAATAGGAAGAGGTGGTTGTTTTTCTTGGTTGTATATTCCTTTCGTTTCTTGTGTTGTGTTTTTTTTGTTTCAAAGAGCAAAAGATAGTATACATGTACTTCACAACAGCCTAGTTGACTAGAATTTCTACTAGAGTAAAAGAGAGTATAATTTTAGTATAAGATTCATACAAGAAAGTCTAGTCTAGTAGAATTTCTAGAGTAGTAGAAGTAAAGTGTAAGAGAACTAATGGGAATCCATTTTAAATTCTAGAAGAACTGAAGAATGAAAGAGTATTTAAGAGTATAAGGGTTACCCTAAGGAGTAGTAGTAATTTATATTAATATCGTCATATTCTATTAATTATTTTAAAACTTATTTTAGAACACAATATTAAACGAAGGAGTTATCAAATCTAATTGAAAGAATCTATTCAGTACTTAATTCTATTTATTTATTTGTATAAAATATTTTTTCCTACACATTTCTAAACCACTCTTAGAATTTTGAGAATTGAAATTAATAAGGATGACTTAGATGGCTATTAGAATTGGAAGGGAGTGGTCCAAACAACTAAACTATTATGTCAACCAATGAATAAAAACACCACAACTTAAATCGATATTTCAAATTGATAGTAATCATGTCAACCAACAATTTTGAGCATTGAAATTAGATGTGGTACGTCAGGGCCTCAAGTTGACAAGAACCCAAGGGTGTCGAAAAAATGAAGTCACAGAGACAAGCACACCTAAGTTGTGCTACGAACACCGATGTTTGGTTCAAGGCGTTCGGTTAAAGGCATGTGCGATGGAGGAGTTCGGTTATAGGCGACTCGTATTTAGTTAAAGGCATGCACGATGGAGGAGTTTAGTTAAACATGACTCATCCTTGGTTAAAGGTGACACGGTTGGGGAGACCGGGAAGCAGGACAGGTGGGCACCTGTGGACGAGCAAAGGCACCTACCCAACTGAATGTAGGTTGGCCCAAGACTTAGAAAAATTAAGGGGCGCTTGTTGTGTTGTCACTAAATCTTGCACCATGCAGCATAAGTGAAGTAGGAGATAAGGAAATCTCCTTAGAGGCAGCCTCAGGGTTGATTTTAGACAGGGTTGATTGTAGACCAGTGCCTAGGACTTATTAAATAGAGGAGTGCTTGTAAGGTTATATATGAGGGGCCTGCAAAACCATTATTAAAAGCATTATAAACAAATATCAAATGAACAAGCAAAAAGCGCAAGCAATAATTAATAAGAAATAATTTAATAATGATTCATAAAGATAAAATAAAAATTAATAAGAAATAATTTAATAATGATTCATAAAAATAAAATAAGACAAAATATTAAATATTAATATTAATATTAATATAAAAATTAGAATAACAATTTAGTTATTAATTATATAATCAAAGAATTTAAATAACAGTAATAATAATTAAATTATTAATGAGCATTCAAAGAGTCGGCCATTTGTCTTCACTTCCTGCGATTTTCATATTTATACCTAACATCTCCTTCTCTTCTCCACACATTTTGTCCTGATGATGAGTCTAGGTTCAGACTCGAAACGTCGACCACAAAATATGAACACTGTGGAAAATCTGAACTCCATTCAGGAACACTCTAATTTTCACATAAAAGGTAATAGGAGGGGCTTGGTTCAATTAGCTTTCAAAGAGGTAGATTCAAGCCAACTCATGGATCCAAATGTTAGGGATATATGGCGCAATCTCAAAGAGAAATGGTTTCTTCTTCTTATGGCCAACACACGGAAATGAGAAAGCTTAAAACTGAGGTCATAGCAGTGATGGAGAGGAGGAAAGGAATGAGGGAAATATATGCATAGCATTGTAACAAACAAAATCCTAAATAGCAATGTTCTAGAAAAAGTGGAATCCAATGGATAGGGTTGTAAACAAGACAGAATCCTAAACCACGATTTTTTGGTGAAGTGATAGAAATATAAGGGTGCAAAAGAAGGCTTTAGATCAAACATGACATGGGTATCATTCTCTGTCAAAGCTAACATAGATATGAACTAATACAGGTGCTACAGGTTAGCCAAATTCCTAAGTAAATATTTAATTTTACAAGTACTGTAATGCTTGTAAATAACAGATATAGGTTTGTGATAAGCACAAGTACTATCTTCTATGAGTAGCTAAGATAAATCCATAGATTGAAGAAGGACCAACTGCATTCATTTTACTATTTCAAGGGAGGAAAAACATAAGTGAAAGGAGGTTACAGAAGGGTAAACTTACTACACATTAATCATGTCAGGAATCACCAAGAAAATAACATTTAACTCAAAAGTCCAATACCCAGCCCACGCCCTTAGCAATGATATCAGTGAAACCCCATGAATAAGAAAAATAGAACCAAAATGGCCTCACGAAGTTTAGCCCTCGCGGGTTAGAAATTTCGGAACCTTTGTATTATGTTTCATCCCCTTATTTATAAGAAGAGGTGGAGAGCTTTGAATTACAATTAAAATATCTGAGCCTAAGCCCCAACTGTCATGCTAGACTAAAATTCTTGGCTCTGTTAGGCTCTGCTACCACCTACCTAAGATTACAATAGGGATCGAATCCCTTTCTTGGAAAAACATAGAAATAAATGCATCAAAGAAAGAAAGTGGAGAGAAGAAGGAGAAGGTGTCCCCTTGTTGGTTTGGTGGAGGCCTTGGATAGAGCCACGTCCCAGATGTTGTCATGCTTCTCTCTGTTGTTGAGGTGGTTTGTTGCTACATCGGTCGACTTATGTCAACTCTCCTTTAATTGCTTTTGGCATTGACTCATGGAGGCATGTTACAGGCTGAGTCCTTTTCCGTGTAGAGGGATGGGGCACCATGTTGTGCCCTTAAGTCCTCCTGAGTCCCCCATACTGTTTTGCAGTTATGCAATGCTCCATTGACTATTATAGTTGTTGGGACATCCGCTCATTTAAATCATTGCAAGAAACTACCAGAGCACCACGGTCGCGGGTCTTTAATGTTTAAAACAAATAAACAGGCAGACACTTTTAATTTCCCCTTTAGCCTCCTTATTAAATCCCCTTTATGCTTTTATTGTCATATAACCATGGGCTATGACTAGGGGCTGAGCCCTCGGGTGCTAAGGCCTTCAGGCTCATGTCCAAGGGCTTCTTTCCTTTGTTATTATGAAATCCCGCACTTCGGTTTTTTATTGTGTTTTTCCTATGGCACTTCCCTTTATCCTTGTGATCACCAATCTACGTGGTTGGGCTGGACAAAAGATATCACAATCGCAACCGTGGATAAGGGGGAACCCTTAACATTTTTCTTTGGAACGGTCCGACAAACCAGACACGAGATCTTTATAGACCTTGTCGAAATAATTTATCACATCCAGATGCTTCTTCCTTATCACAATCACAGCTAGGGAGGAGTCCTCCTTATCACAATCATTGAGTCAATCATCTTTAGATTTTCCTTTTGACTGTTGTGATCGCTGATTTGTGGGGTGATGTCATCACTGCCACATGTCACCCTATAGGTGGTGACATGTGGCACCCGTAAATGGCCCCATCTCACCCCTCAAAATGCTAAAACATGGTGACATTTATCCCGCGTACATCCATGTCATCCTCCCTACTGCCACATCACTGCTAACATTAGCTGCCCTGTTAGCTCTAAAGACAAATCAAAGGCTACCACGTGGCCCCCTAAGGAGAGAGAAAGAGGCCCACAGAGCCCTGTTTTTTAATGATTTTCCTTTGTATTTGTTTTTCCCGACCCTGCAACGATGTTACACAAAAATCACAAATTGGCCCACGCAAGGTCATTAAAGTTTTAGATTATGGGACTGTTGTGATACGGGATTGTGCCACTTGGAGGAGAGAGAACGGGGATGAATGGTCCTTGATTTTTCCATCATTTTCTTTGTTAACTCTTTCCGGCCCTTGGTTTTTCCATGATTTTCTTTATTAACTCTTTCTGTCCCTTCCCTGGGCGGTGCAACAATATATCACAAATCAGCCCAGCCATGCTTCGGAGTATGTTGTGACTACGAGACTACTAGATTTGCGAGATGTAGGGGACCTCAGGTATGTGGGATGTGAGATGCAATATTAGCATTTGGGACTGTGATGCGCCGATAGCATTAGTTGTGTGCCCCAATGATCTTGTCGATGACCAATTATGATATATGCTTTGCCCAAACCCGACGACTGTTAATATATGATATCGGAAATCAGCGGATCACTGCCTTTCATTTTGCCAATGCTCCTTACCCACCATCAAGCCCAATTTCCGATTTCGATAAGCCTCTCGGGTCCCTATTTCAATTTACCTCCACACTTAGCCATTTTCCTTGTTTTCTGTGTTTTTCGAATGAATTCTTCAATAACGTCTAACTTTTGATCAAGGAACCCTTTCTTAGACTTCTATATACACCCGAATTTTTTTTTCCGTGCACTATTTAATGGAGAGGGTCTGATTTGGCTCTAATAGCCTCCATGTCTTGAAAAATGGTTTTAACTTCATTGTTGTCAGGCACTTGAGGCCACTGATAACTTGTGAATCAGTGAGTGACAACATATTGAACAATGGAAAGGTTGGTTAGGCAAGTGGATGGGCAAGCCAATCAATGGGAAAAATCAAATGGACGTGTCCCTTAGAAAAAAATAATGGAAAACGTATAAGTATGGACGAATGGAGTTTGTTCAAGGCATCATCGAACCATATGAAGATCACAGAAAACAGTTCACACATCGCAGAGGCAGGGAAAGCAAGTTAGAAGTGTGTTCAATGTAGAGGGATTTTAGGAATTGAACAGGTCATTCAGAGTGTACAATAGGGAGGGTGTAGGAATACCACGTGTAGAAGGTAGCGCGACTAGGATATGTGTCTACATATGCAGGAAGAATGGGCGAAGTTCTGAACAGAGAGTTGTGTTGAACAAAAATTTGGGGTTTCCTATCAGAGTGCGTACTGCAGTGCAGATTGAACAAGTCAGGCCATAATGTGGTAGGATGAACATTGCATGACTACAAAACAATATTGTGGAATGTGACTATGGAACTTGACTGTAAACAAAACATGACTATGGATGACTAAATGATAAAACAATGTCGATGTTGCATGAGGCAATGCGAGTGCAGTTAGTGCACATGTCATGACTGTGAAAACATTCAAGGGCAGAATTGGTAGAGCTATGGAAGGCTACACGATGTGGATAGAATCGAGGAGGCCTGCACAACAAGTTGCATGAACAGTAAACCAAGGCAAATTGTTGCACACTTGGATTTCTTAACTATGAACTTGTAAAATAAATTGTTGAAGATTTTATAAGTGTTGGGTAGACTAGTTTGGGAGTTGCCCCTCCCATGTACATTTTGTTTTGTACATGTTAATTTTTGTTGTGTAATGTTCAAAGATAAATGAATGAAGTTTAATTGTTTCCGATACATATTTAAAGAAGTGAAGACTTAACAAAATAATTCAAAGTGTTGAAGGTTAGGCGTATTTTGAGAACCATAGTAGTAATAAAATGAAAAGGTTGGTTGATGATGCACCCTTGCCACAAGTGGAAATTGAGTTGCCACTAGTGTGGGGATGTGATATATAGGATTGGAGCTTGGTCCAAGGAGGACCAAGATGATTTGAAGTGTTAAATTTTGGCAGGGGAAAGGTAGGAAGTCAGGGACAAAGCTGAACGATGGAAGGATTTTGTGAGAGAACTTTGTAGACCTTGTATAGGTTGAAGCGCATGAAGGAAGAAAGTCAAGGAATTCAGGATGAACTTGAACTCTTGGAAGAGAATGTTAAAAGAGAGCTTCTTCAACTTGGTTGGGAAATGAAGCAAGATGAAGCTGCTGATTGCAACTAAGAATAAGTTTCATGTGAAAATGCATGTGTTGCAGATGTTCTGATGGAATATGGGGAACATGGTGCAATGACACTTTCCCAAGTTAAACCAGAATCGTGAACAATGCAGACATTGATGGAACGAGGCACTCACATGGAGAGATCTCATTAAGTTGTAAGTATTTTTGTCACTTGTGCTTCATTAAATATTTTGGAAGATGGGCCATATGAAGAGATGGGTGAAGGAAGTGTTTATTTGTCGATGTGATGTGAATTATTTCCTTCGAAGATTACAATGAAACCTTGTGCAGTTGGGTAGCAAGGAACATTTTTTGCTGCAGGACTTGTTGGGGAAATTTGTGACCTTGTGGTAGAAGGTGTGGATGCCTGTAACAAAGGTGAAACATCATAGACTTTGTGATGGGTGAGTTATGCTTAGCCAAATGCAAAATTGGCTAAGCTCCTGACATGACTCATGGATAGACCAAATGAAGGAAACACAAAAGTGAAGGAAAAATGACATACCTGGGTGTACTTCTTCATTGCAGTTTAGTTGAGGCTAAGAGGAAAGCTTGGGTAGACCTTTAGTGGGGGAGACAATGATGAAGGAATGTACCTACAATTTGATGGTAGAGTGACTGAGGGTACAAACCTGAACAAAGACAAGGATGTGATGACTGAAGTTGTGTTGGGTCTACTTGGGTGGACATATGGGGAAACTCAAATCATGGGAATCGAAACAAAGAGAAGGATGCATGGCTGACTTCATGCAAAGACATCAAGTAGGAGCGCTTGTAGATATGTCGCATGGGAATCAATGAGAAGTGCCAATGTGAGGATTTTTGGTAGATGGATTAGTCAATGCGACATAAGGAGATTTTGCAAATGGACCAATAGGGATGTTGTACACAATTGAACAACAAGGCCATGGTCATTTTTGAAAGAATGAATGGGAAACCTATGAGAGTTCATATGACAGAGAGGGCATAGGGAGCATAAAATGGCACTTGAGATCGAGGAAAGTGTGTTTGCGAATGTTTTGGATGGAGAAGGTTCAAGGGAGGTCATGATGACTTGAGAGAGTTGCAGTAGATGAAGACTTCATACTATAGTGGTCTTGGATTATTTGGTTCATTCAGGAGCTAAGGTCAGTTTGGTACTTGAGTTTGATGCGGTATTGGACACATACCTTAGACATAGTATCAGATATGTTCGTGAGGAGTGACTTGATGAATATGATGGAGATGAGACACTTTGAAGTTGGATGGAGTTGCAATGATAAAGATTCCCTCGTGGAATCACTTAGGAATGCGTTGAGATGTTTGGACATAGCCATTTTTGTGGACATTAAGGTTGTTGTTTTATGACCATGGGCAACACATGGACGAGATGATAAGGTAGGTGTATACTTTCCCTTATGATAGCATTGATGGGCATCATATCGCAGATGATATGGAGATTTCTTCATGGACCTGGATATGGCACATTAACACACATAGATGGGAAGATTTCTTAATCGAGTTAAGGATGTGACAGAGTGTTGGAGAAATAAGTGATGATGCATGATGAGGTGCATTCTCATGGGTTTTGATGATGGTTGGACTAGCCATCCAACTAGTTTGAGTCATGAGGGCTAGTAGTGTGTTGAGATGTGTTGGACTTGAGTTGGAGTATCATAGCGGTGGTTGCATGATGATGATGATACATGGTAGATTGGCACAATATGAGTTGTGTTGGAAATAATACTGAGAGGGGGGGTGAATCAGTATTATTACGTCAATAAAACTTTTTCATTTCCATATTCAGATTCATATATGCTACTTCCACAACTTCTTACGATTCAGTTAGATGATCCTTAATGAGTGCATTAGAACATTATCAACCATATTAACAGTAAATAGATGCAGTAAAATAGAACAGATCATCACACATAAGTCACACACATGAACACCATGATATAAGGTGGAAACCCAGTGTGGGTGAAAACCACCTGCTCCAAATCATCTCAATCTTCTTCTTAATAAGAAAATCCTTTTACAATATTTCTGTACTGGTGCAGTCTTATACCAGTATGTAGGCTTCTACCTGTAGAGAGCTACAACCCTCTCTCGTTCTCCAGTCTCTCCTGGAAGGGAGCTACGACCCCCATAGTTCTTTTACTAGCTAAGATACTAGTACGTAGGCACCGACCTACAATATTCTCTCCTCCAGGTACCACGTTTCATTAATTTTCATACTGGATACACCTGAAGAACAACACATAATCTGAAAGGCCACGTTTCATCTAATTTTCATACTGGACCCATTAATATCATTGAAGCACATAATCAATCAATCTTCTGAATTACCCAAACATTAGATCAATACATATACAAGGATAATATATGTGTTAGCACCCAGATCTAGTCCATCAGATCACATAAATATGAGTCACTATGATCCTGATCCAATATTAGTTCTCATCCAT